>JAAAKQ030099542.1:0-14430 GCA_010016005.3 Zanna intricata
ACACACGCTACAATTCATTCATCTCCTCATCCTCTGAAGATATAACCTAACGGTGATTCCGGAGGTAAAACAAAAAAGAAAAAAAAAAAAAAAATGACATTTTTCACACATGCTACAATTCATTCATTTCATTCTCTGAATGATATACTTAACTGTGTTTCCGGAGGTAAAAAAAAAAAATTTCTTTTTTTACTTCTACTTATTATGTCTTATTTTCCTTTCACGTTATACTACAAGCGTAATTTATAACTGCTAATCGTAAGTGCTTAGCATAAAAGTTTCTATTATACTAGTGAGTAATTTTTGAGAAGTTTCGCTTAGGACTTCTTTATGTGATTTGGGATATAATCCAGTATAGTAAAGGTTTATGTAAATGTTGCTGTTTTCTCCAATTAGGGAAATGTAACCAATTATATAAATGTAACCGATTATAAATAAACTTTGAAACAATGAAAGGAAAAATTCTGACAACTACACGAAATTTTTATGAATAAACATCATTACTTTTAAGGAATGAAATTGTACCTTAATTGATTTAAATGTGTTACAACCATAAGAAAAATTGGGATAAAATGTAAGGTTATTAATAAATGAGTTTTTTCTATCTTGAAATAATTTATTTTGTACAGTTTCATGATACAACGAAATACTGTACGACCCCCGTTAAAACACGGTTCAAAATAAACACCGACACTGTTAACGCGTATAGAGTGGATGTTCCTCAAAAAAGAGCTGTTATCAAATATAAAAAAAATATTCTACTTTTTATTAGATATATAGAACCGCATTTTAACAGTGTAAACTTATTCAGTAATAAATTGAACATAAATTGTACACGTAAGTGTAAAAAAAAAATACGAAGAATACCAAGCAAACAAAAAAAACTTCCTATTTTTTCAAACAAATATTTTAAATGTTAAGTTATGTAGATTCAGATGTGTTGTGTAGTGTAGTAATGTATTCTGATAAAATAGTACTGTATATTTCTTTACGGTATTACAAATTCAAATCAGTTTCTACTTTACTATGTTTTCAGTTAGACTAAAAGGGAATATTCTTAAAAGATTGAACAATTACCGTAGTTTACCGATCCGGAAAAAAAAGTGAAATTGAAATTCAGATACAAAAATGTGCGAAATACAATATACCATACTGTATTGTTATTTTTCTACATAAATTTTATCCTATAATATTCAAACGGTTAACTATAACTTTCGGTTTTGTTTTAACTGTGTTAAAATATTAACTGAATTGAATTTGTTGTTTTTGTTTATCACTTTATCATCAAAATGGATAAGCCTATAACGCGGATATAACAGTTTCTTTTTCAAGATGGCCAATTAAAACAGGATTAACTTAAGTTACATAATGCGTCCCAGTAGTGTACGTCAAAATTTATGGATTAATTTACATCAAAATAAACAAAGACATACAGTAGAAAAATATCTTATCTCTTTATTTTTTCTAGTATCCACCATTATAATTTTTTTTAAATGTATATATTGAAAAAAAAAGCTATATATTTTAATAAAATTAGTGGTATCACCTTAGTATTTTATCCGGAAGGTACCGGATTCGAACCCTGATCAGAAATTACTTTTTGATTCGCTATATAATTTTTTTTGTATTCCTACAAACATCGAACTAATCTGATGAATCAATTACTCAAAAATATTTTTTACAAAATAAATAAGTTTGAACATTCTAAAATAGCAGGTATTTAAATATTTTGTAATGATTAATAACTCTATAATATAGTTTTATCGAATAATATTTTATTTGATAAAATTTTAATCCTTTTATTGTGAAAAAATTACATCCTTATTTGTTCAAGTCCTTTGATTAATAGTCCTTTGACTATTAATCAAAGGATTAATAGTCCTTATTGTATACAAATATATTACTATATATTTATTACAAATATATTCATTACAAATGAATTACAAATATATTTGTAATTCATTAACTTTACAATTAATACATATGAATGTGCAGATTTTACGTATGATTGAACGAAGTTTAAGTATTAGACTATTAGTACTCGTAGATTATCAGCAAGTTTGGAGATACTCTTCAACAATATTTTGTGGACATTATACAATCAAGGTCTCTGTCCATATCATGCTCAACCAGTTCAATACCTTGAAAAATGTGACTACAATCTGCGGCTGAATATTTTAAATAATTATTATAAAACAACGCGCTTCCATCACTGATATTATTTACAAATGAAGCCACATTTACGCGAGATAGGATAAAAAATTCATAAAACTTTTGGAAACACGACAATCTTCGTGAAAACATTGAAAGTAACTTTCAGCATCATTTTTCATTAAATGTATGGTTTGGGATAATAGGTAATATTATTGGACCTCACACTTCTAACAGGACTCTCGGGTAATGGTTACCTTAACTTTCTACAAAATCAGAACTTAGAGGTTTAACTTAGTGCAAATATTTCCGACACGATAGCGCATCAGCCCGTTTCTATGGTCCTGTTATTTATTATCTAAATAAAATATTTCCTACCGATGGACTGGTCGAGGTAGACCTTAATAATGGCCAACTAGATCACCTGATATGAATCGCTTGCATTTCTATTTGTGGGGTTAGTGTCAGCTTAAAGATCAGAAGATTCAAAAGATCTTTTACAAAGAATCACGTGGGCCATTGAAGAAATCAAAAACAACCCAAGAATGCTAGAAAATGCTATCTCATTTGTAAATAGCTGTGCTGAAATGTGTTTTCAGGTGATTGACCTGCCGGCCTCCGTAGCGAGACTGTTAGCGTCTCGGCCTTTGATCCGGCGGTCCGGGGTTCGAATCCCGATCAGGCATATTCACACTCGTTACAAATCATTTATCCTCTCAAGGTATATATAACGGTGGTTCCAGAGGTTGAAAAAAGAGAGAAAAAAAGAATGGTAGACCTGTCGTGCCGAACTTACTGCCGGTGGGCGGGTGGCTCTTTTGTGTGTAAGGACATTCCTCTGGGCCAAGTTATACTTAATTGTTGGTCCGGCTCAGGGAGTAGGGGGAAAAAAGAGACCGTCAAGATTACACTTCATTTACATTCATACATATCATCCTCATTCATCCTCTGAAGTAATAATACCTTACCGTGGTTCCGGAGGCTAAACAGAAAAAAGAGAGATTGATGGCGGATATTTTAGAATAACGTATTATTTTTTATTTCATTTTAGACGTTTAGTTTGTTTTTACAAATTTGTCCAGTAATAAAAGGATACTTATTGTTTTGCATTAAAGATTAAATTATTTTCATGCACTATTATTTGTTTTTTATTAGCTTTATTTACATCAATTTCCTGAGAATTAAATTCTCTAACAATTGAACCAATAAATTTTATTGGTCTATTGACAATTTAAAAAAAGTTATTTTACTCCAAAGCTAAAAACTGTGTTTTTTAACCTAATTTTTTTTTTTATTACACCATATTTCGTAAAAAAATAATCGTGATACAGTTCTGAGACCCATTTTTTTTTTAAATTTTCAGGCCAAAAACCAAAAGAAATCACTAAATTCGGCCCTTAATTTACCTTCCTAGAATTTCAGTAGTGCTTATTTTCCGCGGGGGATAAAAAATCGCAGCGAAATCTTTCACTAGCCGTAACTAGCTAACGAAGCGTTTTCGGATCAATTTGTATGTGAACTTTTTTCATTATTTTAAAGAGGAAAACACGCATATGAAGTTTAGCAGAAATCCTTCCGGGACATTCTGTAAATACTTTTTACAGCTAATGATGAAGGTTGTTTAATATTTAGTACGATCTCATAGTTTTATATTGCAATAATCTTTTGTTAACGGCCTTTGAGTGCTTTCTGGTATTCAAGTTTATTGTAATAAACACAGTTTATAATTGGACATTCTTTCCTTTATTGTTTATCATTTATCCTTTTATGGCTTGTTATTGTAATATTTTATGACTTTTTACCGAAAAAACAACTAATGAATAATAAATATTTGCAGTAAACTTAATTAACTGCTAAATAAATAATACTATTTTACTACCAAAAACTCTCATCGTCATATATTTAGTTTTATTCTAAAAGTAAATTAATTTTAAACAGCGTTTTATTATGCAATACTATAACAGTTAAAGAATTTGTTAAAACTTCAATCCAGAATAAATATGATGTTTATTTATTTGTAACTAATATTTTGGTTTTATATTAAAAAAAAAAATTATCTTTGTGAAATCTCGTAAAATCAAACAAGTAAATAAATTATTTAGCACTTTGATGACGCAATAATTTAAAGATTAAAAAAAAGTCATACACATTTAAAATCAAAAAATCTATAGAAATGACGGTATAAATTCTATTTACAATAATCCATGATTTCGAATCTAAAATACAAACTGAGTCGAACTTAAATACATTCTGAAGCTAAACTTAAACTTAAACTGGGAATAAACATTTAAGCGTAGTCTTATTTTATTAATGTGCTATTTTTTTGAACGTTATAAAATTTCATACCATTATTAAAAGATGTTATCTTTAAATTAAAAAAAAAAAAAAAACTAAACTACCGTTCAAAAAAGAACCCTTTGGGATTAAATTTAAATCTAACGTGACTTTACAATTGAATAAAACCCGTAAAATGTTTCTGCAGATATTCCGCAATTACAAGGTATAGCTAATCTTTTCTTAATCTTCCTTGCCCAATTTAGGCATTACTATTTACGGATCAGCAATTTTCTAGTAACCGGCCATTTTTCCTCGAATTATTTGCTACATATATCAGGAATAAGAAGTTAAAAGATAAATGGTTTGTTATTTTTAGCTAAAATAATCAAGATAAATGTATGTACTATAAACTTTATATATAGACTATATACTTACTTTGGCTATATTTCGATGCCTCCTTATTTAATCAACTGTTGGCATTGATATGAAACTAGTGTCATGAGATACTGAATAAAACTTTGACCAAAATAATTATTTTCAAATTAACTATAAAATTTACTTAAATTTTAAAGCTGCAACATTCCTCTTGTAACAGAAAAAGTTAAATCTATCAAAAATCACATAGCATTGAACTTCTATTGCTCCCTTTATCGACTTAGATTTTATTCCAATTTCGCTCACGCGCATTACTGTTTGTATTTTGGAACAGTAATTAAATAATTTTTACTTCTAAGGACTGTACAATTTTGAAAAAACGTAACAACCTATTAAGATAACTTACTAATTCAGTTGAGGTCTCATTTCATAGAAAAACACATCAAGTTTGTCATTCAACATTCACTTGATTCGATAGAGCTTACACTTGTAATGCGACATACATCCCACCTACAATCGATTTCATCCCAAACTGTAGCCAGCAAGTAGAGCGTCAGAATGAACCAATCAAGACTAACAAATAGATTTTTAATAAACTGTAATAGTATAAAGATCAAAAAGGGTATTAAACAGTTGAATGAAGAACTTAAAAATGTCAATATTAAAAAAAAAATCCATATGTATGGATTATTATTTCTGGATCCATTGTTTATCTATTATATCTGGATCGAAAGGAATGTAGAAGAAATTAAAGGTTCTTACAGGTGAAAAAACTCCACAGAGAAGAATGGATTGAAGAAAAAAGTGCTAAACAGTCCGAAAGATTAAAGAACCTCTAGAAGAAAAAGAAAGTAACAAGATGTAGTGATATTTCCGCTAAAAAATAGTCTTGCGCTCTTATCCGCTAAAAAAAAAAAAGAATAAAGATCTGTAATAAATTATAAAAATCTCCTGTATTAATAGAAAATAACTTTGTGTATGCTAAATCATAACTTTATCATTTATCACTCTTCATAGCAGACTCTCTGCTTTTAATCTGGAAAGATCAATATTTGAATACCGGTTAGCCGTTGGAAATAATACTAGCTACAAAATTAATCTCTTCTATCGAAAAATAATAATCGCTCAACGTGAATTTCGAAAATATTACACAATTAATCGCAATCGTCCATCAGCTCACGCCATCAAGACTTCGAAACTTTAATGCCACTAGTAAAGAAGAAAGTTGGTAATGTAAAAACAGTACGTACATCCGAGAATATCGCGACTGTGAGAGAAGCATTTGAGCGAAGATCACGTCAGTTAGCGCATCATCATCCTGTGTCACTCGTACTGTCTGACCGCAGTATACGGCAAATTTTATGATATTATTTCGTACTTCACCTGTATAAAATTCAAGTAATTCGTTCAATACACGGACGTAACTATGAAAACAGGAAAAATTTTTATCAAGCTGTACTGCAGTTAATTACTGAAAGGCAAGACCTTTTTAACAATTTACTGATAAGCTATGAGACTCATTTTCATTTATCAGGATTAGATTTAGTTTAAAGTTAAATTTCCGTTACTAAAAAATTCTAGAATTTCCCCCTAGTGATGCTGCAAGGAGTAACGGATGACTTTTAAGAAGAGACTTACCAAATTTGTGTGGCGGAATGGCGGTTTATCTGCAAGTTACTCGGTAAACAACCGAATAAATTACTAGAGCCAGTAGTATTTATTTTTATAAATTAAATACAAACATAAATTTTAATATAATGGAATTATAAAAATTATGTTAATCAATGAATTATAAATTTGGTTGCTCCCTTCTTATATTTAAAAAAATATAAACGAACGTAAACAGATTTTTGAGTAATAATTTTTTCTTTTCGGTGACTTAAAATTAAAAACAGTAAATACTTTCATGTCTATGTTGTACGTACTACTTAAAAACAAATAAAATGAACAAATTACTACGTTTTTAAAATCGGCCGATTCAGTACCATATCTGTATTGTAATTTTTTTAAACGAAATTTATCTAATTTTTTTAAAATATCTAGCCAGAAATTAAATTTTTAGTTTATTGATTTACATAATTTATTATAAATCCATCACATTAACATTTAAGCTTGTGTTTCTGTTATCAAAGTAAATATAGCTGGCTTTAATTTTTATTTTATTTACTTTATAACTTAGAAAGCACCAGGAAATTAATTTTTAATTAAAAACATAATAATAAGAATAATAAAGGAAGTAACTGTAATTGGGACTCAGACTGTAGTTGCCGGAGTAAATTATTAAATACAATTTAAAAGCAAACAAATGGAAAATCATTTTCTTTTACTCATATGTATATTAATTTTCTCCATGTTAATAAATGCAGTTACATACATTGTAATCACGGTTTTAATTAAAATTAAAATAGAAAATATAAAGAGTTTATTAAGCGAAATAATAAAAATAAATTGGAGTTTATCTTAACTGTAATTGTAGGATTACTTTTATAACTTATTGTAAACTTATAAATTTATTGTAAGTTGTTATTCCAAAATTAGTGTAAAAACAATAAGTACACCCAAGAATATTGTTACAAGAGTATATTATGAAAACCGTACGTACACCCGAGAATATCGCTACTGTGAGAGAAGGCATTTGAACCAAGTCGACGCCAGTCAGCGCGTTGTCATCCCGTGTCACTCGGACTGCCTGTGCTATGTATTTTTCAATATTGTATTGAAAAATATTTACCAAGCAATTTGTTGAGGAAAATTTCTGTATGAAAAAAATACCTGTGACTACCACCAATTGTTAAAAGAATAAACAGATATTAGTTAGTATTATCAAATATAAGCATACAAAGCAAATATAATGAAGAGAAGTATTTATAGCGGTCAAAGAAGTACAATATCAAATAGAAGAAATAAAATTTTCAGGTATAGTTAAATTATAAAAACAATTAGGATAGAAAAATCTACAAGAAAGACTGCAATCACTGGCATAGTTAGATAAATAAAGAATGATTATTAACTGGTAATACAAATAAAAAATTTTGCAAATAAACCAAGCGTGATATATTTTAAATACCTTCAAAAAGAAACTGAAAGTGGACAATAACAAACTTCAAGCGATAATAATGTATGGATGGTTTTTCATATTTTCAGAAGTTACTGATTGAAAATCCCTCAGATTTTTTGAGCTGAGTAGTTATGGTAATAATATCAAAGAAATAATAAATAGTACACTAATGCTGACCTTAAATAGATAAAATTTATAATTTCATTGGTTCAAAAGTAAGAAATAAAACAATTAAAACTATAAATAATTATATGGGGTAAAGAACAATTTAATTTTATTGCTAAATTTTTTGTTAAAATTTTTACAATTCTAAATCTGCTAGAGAAATCCAGCGATAAACACACATTAAGAAAAGACCTAAGTAATTGTTCCTACCGCGCTGCTTTGCTGGAGCATCGGTAGGAATATCAGGCTTGGCATCACCAGGGTGAGTTCGTTTGTGCGGGCGACCTTGGTGGTGTTGTGTCTGATGTGGGCATGATGTGGCGAGAACAGAATGTCACGTGAACGTGGTTCTTTGGGAGGTATTAGCCTCCGTTGAGACCCTTTGTGTCTCAACGGACAAAGAGACCCTTTGTGTCTCTTTGTGAATGCATGTTGCATGTGTAATGTTGTTGTAGGTCAAGATTTCGATGCTCCGACCAGCGTTTTGAGTGGGAATTTCATCTCCAATCGGTTTGATCGTTGCGCAAATGGCATTCAAAGTCACTTGGGTAGTTAGATTGATTTAGAGTAGGCGCGAGGTTTCGCGCTTCCGCGCTGCGGTTATATAGTTTTAGGGCTACGTGTAGGTCGATCTAAGCCTACGGCGAGGGCGTTTACTGCTGAAGTATCTTACTCTAATGCTAAATGTCGACCGCGACAATTGCATTGTGGGCATCCCGACCGAGGCCTGGCTGATGACTGATATATGTAATTAGTATAAAGGTCAATATGACGACTCCCGGAAAAGCCCCTCAGGGCTAGGAACGGGAGGGGTGGTGTGGCAATAGGAATCGTCACTTGGTGGGTGTCTTCCCCTACGGGGGTTGGGATGTTCAAAGATAACTTTGTGAGTACCATTTTATTAGACATAAAGAGTGTTTATAAATTAGCTATTCTGACATTAAGGTGTGATTTTGTCATAGCCAGATGTGAATGTACGTAAATTTTGCAATGACTTAATACCAAGAGTGGGGATCAAATGTAAATTTTAATACGATAAAATATCTTAAAATTATTATGACGTTGTGTTTCATATTACAAGGGTGTAGATTTGTGAAGTGTGAAAAGGTTATCTCTTGCCATTACTATAATAGATGTTAGATGTAGGAATAAAATAAAATACAGATATGTAAAAGATTAATTCTGATTAAAATAATTATTAAGTTAGATTTCATATTTAATATATGTGAAGCAGGAATGTTGGAATTAAGCAAAATATATACATATTTTTTTTATAGAAAATGTTATGAAGAATAATTACTCTCTACAGAAGTAAGCAATGGAAAACTATTGGAAACATCACACAAAATATTTTTTAATCCCGGAATGAAGTTCACTGCGTTTGGAAAGTAGCTGTGTACTGAAATTATGGAAGTATAATGACTTTCTTAACTATTACTTTGTGTTTTTATTTCATTACAGTAAGGCCTCCCTTAACCGAGGTAATTGAGGATATTGCCGACTCGGATAACGGAATCTGCGGAATATTTTGACAAAGACCTTAAGATTCGTTTTTGAATTCGGGAAAAAAAACCATATTAATATCGAATTGGTAGCAGAATAAGCCACGAATTAAAAATGATTAAAATAATATTATTATTATTTTATTTTACTGCATTTATTATAATAAAATCAGTAGTCACTAATCTCTCACTCATCGACTCAAATAAATTTACTTTGATTTTTTTAATGAAAACGTCGGCCACCTTCTTTTTTCTGTACAGAGTAACAAAATTGGAAATTTTTTAGTGAACTTGAGCTTCACTAAATCAGTACACTTGTCGCCGGCGAATGGTAGAGTCTCGGCCTTTCATCCGGAGGTCCCGGGTTCGTATCCCGATCAGGCATGACATTTTTCACACACGCTACAATTCATTCATCTCATCCTCTGAAGATATACCTTAACGATGGTTCCGGAGGTTAAAAAAAGAAAGTACATTTGTCACCTTCGCGAAAGATATGTTCAACGAGAAAAATGCGTTCCTTTACCAAAATAATCATTACGTTTCCTGCTTTAGATTTCGATAAACGAAAAAATATGAAATGTAGCTCGTTCAACCACAACTCAAAAACTGACATCTTGGTTTATTACTGAACAGCGCCCAACAAAACCATATGGCAATCCACCTAACGCCGAAAGAACAGAGTGAACCACATAATTATAGAACATACTGCACACTAAAGTGATTTCTCGAAGGCACTATACAAGAAATTATTTTAGCGAAGAAGTACAGTAATAGATACTGAAAGAAAAGAAAATCTTTTAACAATAAGAGTATAATATAAATTTCAATTTAGGTACGACAAGTTCAATTTTTTTCCTATAATTGTAGAAAGCCCTGGCGTGATTTCATGGAGGAAAAATGCTTCATGAAGGAATACAAGAAACCTTATCAAAGGCTTTCGGAAAATTATTTTGGATATACACAATAGTTGCGCCGAAAATACCTTTTTTTGGCGCAGCTATGCGTGACTTAGGCATAGCTGCTCACAATGATATTTTGTCACAATGCTTGACCTGCGCAATGTGTAATTCGAGTAAATTAAAACGTGCTTTATTGAAAAATAAAAGTGTTAAAATTTAAGAAGGAGAAGAAGAAGAGAGACTGCTTACATCATCATGGCGTATATGTCATTACGTATACGCCAACATTTGAAAAAAATAAAATTACGGTTTAATTTTATTTGATACAATGATGTTCAACAGTCATAGGAAAAGTTTCACTTAATTTATAAAATGTAAATCTGAATATGACAAGATTATATTGAGAGGGATAATAAATGAATAGAATTGATGGGTAGTTCTATATATTAATTTAATCTTATGTTTAATAGAAATCTATTTCAATCTTTATTACATGATAGGTATTAAGTAGTTTATATATATATATACATATAAATCACAATTTTCTAAAACATATTCACTCATGAACTATATTGAGATATTTAATACGTTCTCTTCCCATAATTTTCTGCTATAAAATAACATGCAGTATATTGAGATATTTTAATACATTCTCTTCCCATAATTTTCTCTTTAATAGTTATTTATAAATCATTAAATCTTTTATTAAGTTGAGATTTACTTATTTTTTATAATTATTTGACCTCCCGAGATAAATAGTAGCATTTATGTGTTTCATTTGAAACGTTCTTGGTTCAATTCCCTTTGAATATTAGAACTTGGATACCGGTGTTCTTTGGTGGTTGGGTTTTCAATTAACTACACTTCTCAAGGACTGGTTGACCTGAAATTTTACAAAACTACACTTCCATTTACATTCATACATATCATCCTCATTCTTCCTCTGATGTAATACCTTACGGTGGTTCCAGAGGCTAAACAGAATAAGAAAGAAGAAGAAAGGTTCAATTTCCGATAAGGTTTGAAATTTTCACTTGTAAAAAAAAATTCATTCTTTACCATAAAGAATAAAATATACTTAGGACGGAACTTTAATTGAATATTAAGTCTATAATTATCGAGAGAATAAACGAGTAATTAAAAAAAAAAAAAAAAAACTAAACCTATTTCTAGTTTAAATTTTTGTTAAAATTTTATTTTAAAATTGTATTTTTTTATTTTAATAATACGTTTATAGAAAATTTATTTCCAAATTTTCGTCTCTTCTGGATACATGGCATTGATTTTAAAGCAAATTATTACCTAATTTTAGTAAATGATTTTACATATTTCCATTAACTTGTGCTTGAAAAAAATTTAAAAAATAAAATCTTAGATTATTTAAAAAAAAAAGAAAACTGTAGCGGTTATTGAAAGAAGCAAAGAATTAAAAAAAAAAACAAACGAGTAGAAAATCAAGGTCAGGCATAAACAAAAGTAAAGTGGAGGAATGATTCCTTATAAATTACAATTGAAAATATTACACCTTTATAAATTCACAATAATAATATTGCATTCACAATGAAGCCGTAAACAGTATGAATGAATCAAGATTTTTAGAAAAATAAATCGTTGGCATATACTGAAAGTATATATAACATAAATTAAATTAAATACGCTTTGTAAAGGACATACTCTAATGTGTTTTAACACTTTTTTTTTTTATAAGGTAATTTGGAATGAAACCTTAAAGGAACAGAATATTTATTCTGTTATTATTATATCGATTAGTTAAGCTTTTATGTAAGTGAAACTACCTACTTGTTGCTTTAACTATAATTTTATATGATATCAGTTTACTGTTTCCCCCTTAATTCGTTGAAAAATTCTACTATTTTTTCAACAATTGTCACATCATTTATTATGTAAGTAAAAACCAATTTAATATATAGCTATAATTAAATAATACATCATTCTATGCATTTTAAACTATAAAATAACATGCGATGTTATTTGAATTCGTTCGTGAATAAATATTCCGTAAATAATAAATACTTTCAGGTTTTTTTTATACGGTACCGTATTTCATGATACGTTTTTTAGACGTAAAAGTGTGTTTTAGAACTGTATATGGCTTTAATGGCATAAAAACATAATAAATAATATAGTGATAATTTTAATAAAATTACATTTAAATAACGAAGTTATTTAGTTTTTTTTTTTTTGCGTACATCTTTATTCTATCCTTCAATCACGTTCTTATTTTTGTGAATAAAGGTGAAAGATAACATTTTATATTCCTGATGAAAAAATTAAATAGTAATATATATATATATATATATGGAATTACAACATAGCTTTTTACATAAACATGTTAAAATTATTTTAAAATAATTCTCCAGTTATAATCATGATTTATTTTAATTTGAAATTAAAAATATTTATATTTTTCATTATTTTTACCCAGTAAAAATTCAATCAACTACTACTTTTAACATATGATTTATTTAATACTTTTAAGAATAATGTACTTTTTATGTTTAGTTAGTTTCCTATATACGGTGCACAACCTATACGGTGGACCTATATACGGTCCTATTGTACGGTGCACAAGTATTGGAAACTACTTGTAATAGTAAAGTTGAAATCATCCAACTGTTTCAAAACAAGGTGCGGAGGATAGTATAGAGACTCCATAGTTGATGATGATGTGCACGGATGTATCGGGGTGGCACGTGTTCGTGAGGAGATACGGAACCAGTAGGGAATACATATTTAAGTTGGACAAACTTATGAATCATATAACGCTGAATGTATTTGACAATAGTGAGGAAATAAGACGACTGAGGAGACTACATGATAGATCTCGCTGATCTTTGAGGGCATGAATGATCATTGGAATGCATGATCCATTGGATTATACTGGGATTATTACGTCAAAGATAGTTTAAATTCTATGCTGGACTTGGATTTGTTGAAGCTGGTGGTTGACTGTAAAGCGGGAGTCTGATATTTTGATGAGAATTCGGTATCTTTATTGTGTTGTAACTCTATTGATATATTATCTGATTTTAATATTTGTGACTTTACTTGGTTGACTTTAATGTTTTCTATGTTTATTATTTGTTATTTGTTACCTTTGTTGTCTGTTATCTTTGTTTTTGCTACTGCTTCGTTTCTGTAATGAGAGGTTATGTATATTATTAATATTGTATTAGAGATGGGAAAAATCTTTATATGGTCTCCTGACACATTAATCTTTTCTAAAGAGGTCGCAGTCCTTTTTGCGACCGATTGTAAAAAAAAATAATTGTTGAAACTAACTTAGTATCTTGAAGTGATTATGATTGGTTTAATAACAATTATTATTATTAAAGAAGGAAATATATAAAATAATGTTAAATAAAACAAGTGTTGATTTATACGAGTGAAAATAAAAGAAAGTATTATGAACCAGAAAGGAAAATATCAGAATCAGAGAAAAAGAAAATTGTAACAATAAAAAGAACGGGAAAGATAAAAAATATTCTCATATCTAAAAAAAAACTGGAAGAAATCTTATACGTTGTAAGATGAAAAATACGGAGAAAAATAAACTAACTAGTACATTCATTCCCTTAAAAAAAGAAACTCTCGTTAAAAAAAGGTTTGAACATCAAATGTAGGTCTTCTATTTTTGTTGTATGACTTATATATGTCATATTTATTTGACTATTTTCTTTAAAAGTTAAAAATAGTAATAAGAACTTTTCATTGTTAGAAATAAACAGTACGTTCCTTTGTTTCGTTTAGTCCAGTTTTCAATTTTACTAAAATTGCAACCCTCAAATGTTGAATTATAAGTATAATTTAATATTTATTAATTTAAAATTTTTACGTATAACAGTATGTTTGGAGCGTAGCTTTATATGGAAGTGAAACCTGGACGATCGGAGTACCTGAGCAGAAAAGATTAGAAGCTTTTGAAATGTGGTGTTATAGGAGAATGTTAAAAATCAGATGGGTAGATAAAGTTACAAAT
>JAAAKQ030099553.1:0-14430 GCA_010016005.3 Zanna intricata
AAAACCGGGCGAAATCTTTCGCTAGCCGTAACTCGCTAACAAAACGTTTTCAGGCATATGTTTATTAGAAACTTTTTCCTTATTTTTAGATATAGAATCCGTTTCCTAGAGATTGCCGTGCAGTTTTGATACACCCTGTAGAAACCTGAAAAGAAAATAAATTACCTGTCACAAGAATAGGAACTATGGTCACTAAACTTATTTTCCTGACGTGTACGTTGCAGTCTGTTCAACTAGAGAACAATTATCCCACCAACGGCCCATTAAGGTGAGGATGATATGTGTACGATATATAAATGAGATATAGTCTTTTACACACTCAGTTTGACAGTTCCTGAGACGTGTAGTTAATTGAACCAACCACCAAAGTACACCGGTATCTTTGTCTGATATTCAAATTTATATGAAAGCAACTAGATTTACCAGGATCGAACCTAAGAATCTTCGACTTCGAAAATCAGCTGTAAAACAATTGATTTGCGATGATGAATTAACTACTAGACCAGCCCAGTGCTACACATTTTTTATGATGAAAAGTTCATCATCTAATTCTGTTGCCATGGTGACAGAAATATAATAATTAAGTAAAAGGATTAATTTTTTTTTTCTTTAATGCATATTGATGTGAGCGAATGATTCTTATATAACACGATATCGACTTCCCCACAATATTTTAACAGTACTATCATAGTCGCCAATTATAGTAGAACATGATTCGTAAATAACCAACACGAAATCAAGCCTTCTCACAATAATTTATTTAACACAACAAAACAAACAAATACTTACAACGCTTAACAAAATCTATATGAAACAGTTTTAAACTTCGCGCAGCGTACAAGCGGTAGCGTAACCTTTCGGAACTACGTCACACAAATGAACCAGTCCACAAGTACCTCGACCCACTTATGTATACTCTTAGCTGTACAAATAGAAAACACTAGAAAAGTCTATTTGCTTCTATTAAAAATATCTTCATTATTTATAAATATAATTAATTCTAAAAAATATAAATAATTACTTTAATTACAAAACTAAACTTTATCAACGCCAATTGCCAAATAAAAATTCATTCTTTCGTAAAAATAATAATTCAAACAAAGATACGACTTTACTATTCTAGTACAGAGAGTAATACTTCTAGCAAGTTCGAAATCTAATTACATACACAAAGACTGAATTATTTAAATACTATTAACATACAAATGAAATGATATTAACATAATACCATTATTAATTATTATTAACATAAAAATTTAACAATGATTATCATTCTAATTATTTATAAATTTATTTTGTGGACTTCAATATGTATATGGGGAGTTATAATAATTTTTTATAAAAACCTTGTACTACAAAAATACTCCCCCACATAACCCCCAATATATATTGAAATCCTTTGGCGCCACTATCTAACACTCTAATGAGCATAGAAAGGATATACTTACTACTATAGCAAACACCCAGACAGTGTAGATCTACACACAATCTTATCATACATCATCATCCAAAAACTAAAAATATACGAATAAATATTAACAATTACAAACAATTAAACAAACGATTACACAGACAATTACACTTTACAATAATTATTAAACAATTTTCAATTGACCAACAAATTATTTAATAAAAGAAAACATAACTTAACACTTAATATTACTTAAACTAATATTAAACCTAATTTAATGTCCATTATCTTGGCCGGGGGCTATACTCATGCTTCGATCCAGCTGGGCTCTCCGTCACCACAATGTCAGTCTCAGCACTGTTATTTAGCCGCAAAGGTTGGAATAACGGCTTTAATTCTACAGCATGAACCTTCATCGGTGGAGTCGTTTCAAGCTCGTAGACACCTCGTCCAAGCCTCTTCTTGTTGTTGAAAGGCCCCAACAATTTGGGTACCAGTCCAGCATTGAAGCCTTCAGATTTGTTACTGAGAGCATGGTTTCGTCTCATGACCAGTTGACCGGGTTGGTATTCATCTTTTTCTTAGACGTCTGTGGATTCAGCTTGTCTAAGGGAACGTTCCGCTGTTTCAGCCTGCATACGTTGGCAACGTTATTGCTGTTCTTATGCCACTGCTGATTTGTCTTGTCATCATTATTGATCATAGCCGGTAGATTCCAATCACCAATTCGATGAATAGGTTGCCCCAGGAACAGTTCAGTCGGTGAGTACCCAGTGACGAGATTGGTCGCTATCTAAGGGCAAGTAGAGATTGGGTTAGACTTTCATCCCATTTCTTATGCTCTTGACCGACCAGATGTATTCGCATCATTTTAGCTCTTGGTTCCGTAGGGTTGGCTCTCGGATGGTAGATTGTCGTTGTCCAGTGTCCAATACCCCATTCAGATAGGTTTTCCTTCCATAGAACCATAGGTTTGGCTGCCATTGTCCGATAAAGGACACCTTGGGTATCCATATCGACTGAAGACCTCTGTCCGCAGAAGCTGTAATATCCGGCGGGTTGTAACCTTGGTATAGTGAAAGCTTCTACCCATCTGGTAAACAAATCTGTGATCACCAGGATGTCGGTTTTACCCTGAGTTGTTCTGGGATAGGACCCATAATGTCCACTGCGATCACTTCCCATGGCTGACGTGATTGTCTACGTCGCAGCGCTGTGCTTGCCTTCTTGTCAGTCGCTTTAGTACATGCACAAATGGGGCAAGCCTTGATGTAGGTGGCGATCTCCTTTCTCATAGCTACCCAGAAAAATCGGTGGCGGATAGAGTTGTATGTTTTATCTCGACCAGGATGAACAGCATCAGTATTGTCATGGTACTTATTAAGTATACATTTAATATTAGATCTTGGAACTACAGTAACTGGCTTCAGGTCAAAAGATTGCGAGACGTACATCAGAATTCCCTCATCCAGTCGCATGTTTTTATAACACGTTTTCGGAACACCCTCGGAGTTAGCCCCACGGTTACTAATCCATGAGATCATGGCTTTACAGTTAGAGTCCTCACTTTGTGGCTGAATTTACTACATACACCTAATTTACTACATAAAGGTATAATAATTTTGAAATAAAATGTGTAATAAATTTTATTTACTCTTATTTTGATTTTGTTTATATTTTATTTGTAATTGAATTTTTGTTTCTTTGTAAATAATTATTAAATGTAATTTATTACATTTTTTTTTACTTCGGTTTAGTTAGAGTATTATTGAAGAGTAAACAGTTAGTTGAGTTTTGTTGGAACTTCATGTGTTTCTCTTTTGTATTATGTATTAATTAATTGAATTGGAAAATTCATCATTGAATTCGCTGCTAATTTGGTCGGATTGTATTCAAAAGGATTAATTCAAGACCGTCAGTTCAATGCCACCACCAGGTTCGAACATCGAGTTTGGTAACGATTATACGGGATTAAAATTAAATTAAAATTGTTTACTGCTGTGAGAACGATGGACTGTCGTGTAAAATCGTTTTAATACAGTAATCATTTCTCATTTAACGTTCTGTCTTTTTTTTGTGTGTATATGTGATTGTGTGCTTGCGCGCACAGTCATCGTAATCCAATTATTGAATGTGTATGTAGAAAGATGGAAAATTTTAATTAAAATTTAATAATATTTAAATGATGACAGTTAAAATAAATATTATTCATTCTTAATACAGTTGTCAATCGCTTAGTTATATAGGTCAGACAAAAGGGCAAAACAGATATATAAATTTATTTCGACTGTTGATCGAATAATATTAAAATTTTATTCACAAAAAGTTTAAAAAACTCATATCTATTTCTTTCCTCTCTGTAGATTTGTTGAAAGTACTTAAAAGATCTTTCGTATTGCAAGGAATTTTGCTCACAAGATTCATAAATGTGATTTTTTTTCTTAAATAAAGAATCAAAACTCACAGATCTGAAGAATAGAATGGTAAGACGAGTGTGGATCTATTTTGTACTTGTAATTATAGGTTTTGGCGTCATTTTTTTTTTTATTCACTGAGAAAATAAACCACGAGCATAAATGGAAAATGTTGGGAAGAAATTTCGTTGGAATAAATACGCGGACTGAAGTACTTGTATAAACTCTTGATGCTGTGCTGAATTGACATAATATGACATTAAGCTAATTACATGTTTTCCTTTAGCTGACAATGTTTTAACTGTCCTCTAATCATACAACCTTTATTAAAATCATTTCCGGACGTCAACGAAGTCGGGTGACAATACAGTATTCCATTGTTAATTTCATATATACAGTATAAAAGTTTTTATAGAGAGTAAAAAGGACTGGAAGAATATAGGTAAATGTTCAAAAACGAAGCTATGCTGAAAGTAAAAATAAATGCATGGGAGAAAAGAAAAGAAGTTAGAAAAAAGTGATATTTGTGTGGTCGTAAATTGGTCTTTTCGCATAAAAAAAAAAAAAAAAATTATTTGAATGATTTTTCATAAAATGTTTTTATTATTTAATCTTGTTTATAATTACTGGAAATACAATTTTCAATGGAGTTGATATTAAGTATAAAATCGATTTTTAAGTTATATTGTTTACAGTCAGTATTTTATCTACCGTTTATAATAGAGATAAATTGGTGGTTTTTTTATCTAATGATTTTATTTAATTGTGGTGTTCTTCATTTGGGAGTTTTATATTTCAATTGAAGTGATAATAAAATAATGAACTTTGGCAGCAAAACTTTCCACTGTTTAATTTTCTCTTATGAAACGGAAACAAGAATAGTAATGGGTAAACAATTGCCAATTCTAATTATCAATTTGTCTGAGTGATAGATAGATAGATAGATGTATTTCGCTTTATATAACTCAGCTGCACTTCAATTCCTGAATTACGTTTGAGAGGCTTCGGTGCATTCATTTCAACAGTTTGTTATACAAATATAATAACTGTAGTTATATGGAAATACCGTTTCAGTTCGTAATTTACTATATATCGTTCTTGTTTTCACACGTCACTACTTTGAATCTATTAATTACTTTCTCATTTTATATCGTATTGTTTAATATAAAAATTCCGATATGTAACTTAGTTTGTCTAGTTAACAGAAGTAACCCAGATTATTTATTAACTGAGCTTCAAAAAATTTACCAATTTTAAAATTTTAAACTTTATTAGTTTTACTCCTATTTTTCCACTTTTTCTAGGTTTAAAAAGGAGAATTTTGAAAGATTTTATGGTAGATTGCTCTTTCTGTCTTGGGCTGTCAACGGCTGTTAGGCTGTTGACAAGCTGTCAACAGAATTTTAATTAAACTTTATTTATTATTATTATTATTATAAAATATATATTTTATTTATTGTTCATTTTTGTATTATGTTTTTTTTATTTTATTATTTTTTTATTTATTATTTCAATTATTTATTATTTTTAATTCATTTTCTTATTTTTTAAAAATTTAATTTATAATTTTTTCACGTTAAATTTTGAAAAATTTCTCACGAAATTCTATATATATTCGAAGCCGACCATTCCTTAAATCAGTCATTCTCAACTTTTTAATTTCTTGTACAAGGAAGTATTGTAATCGCGAAAAATATTGGTTTTCAGATTTCAACGGAAATATATATTTTCTTCATCGCTGAATCCATTTTAACGTTTTCGGCGTGACGTCTGTACGTATCTCGCATAACTCAAAAAGGGATTAACCATAGAAGTTGAAATATCGGATTTAGAACTGTTGTAATATCTAGTTATGCATCTTCTCTTTAGAATGCAATCGACTGAACCAAAATGTCCAAAAAAAGCCCAAGATCAAAAAAAAATTTTGATTTTGGATTATTTCTTAACTGCAGTAATAAGCTCTCATTGAGAGCTTTTCAACGATATATTGTAAGTGTTCTTATTTTTATTCATTCCATAGTTATAGCTAAATAAAATTTTTATTATAAAATATTTGGGTCTTATTAGGGAAAGACACATCGGTTCGAATCAGACTTCATCTCCTTTTTTTTAACTTTTTTTTTTTTTTTTAATTTAAATATATTGATTTATTAATAATTGTTAACCTCTGATTGTAAAATATTTTTTACGATACGTAATAATTCAATAATAATAATAATAAATTATATATATAAAACATCAGAAATTATTAATGAAATAAAATTTTATGTAGTTTTCATTAAAAAAAAAAAAATCTTTTTTTTGTAATTTAATAGGCATACAAGGAAGTTATGCAGTGTCCACATCAGATTTTTTTCCTTGTTTATAGTGGACAGCTTACTTTGCTAAATTGCATTTCTTATATTAAGAACATGTTTTTTGATAAATATATTTTTTCTTATTTCAAATTTATATGTTTTAATTGTGAATAAATTGACCAATAGACATTAATCGGGTCACTGAAAACTATCTGGCATAAGATTAAGAACGATAATAACAATTTTGAATAAACTGTGCTTTTATTATATTTAAATATATATATATTTTATATTCAAATATTCGATATGAGCCTTGAGAGAGACCGATTTCTGGTCAACGGAACTACTATTCTATCGATTTCCGTGGCGAAGTGATGGCTCCGCACGGATGCATCTCTGACTTTCATGTGGAAGACTTTATTTGATTGTGGTAAGGCTTGACGTTTTTAAGTTGATACAAAATTCATTTCTCATTTCAATTCATTTCCTATCAAAAAATGAGAGGTATTGTTGGGTGTGTGGTCAGGAATATTTAAATAATATACAGTTGATTTTTGTATTCTTTTAGTGTAATATTAAAAAAAGTTTGAGAAAAGAGGCCACCTTTAACAGCTACATATTTTTAAACGAATATATCTGTTGTGCACTTGATTGTTTAAATTTCACTAAATTAAAAAGGAAGTCTAATGTATTTTTTGTTTGAACAGCGAGACAATGATACACCAATAAAATTCATTAATAGTTTTTTTTTTTTTTTTTTTGTAACGTTAAGTGAATGATTCTATAGTAATTGTATAAAATTAATATTAACTAGTGCTTTATGCATTTTCTGCTTGTATTTGTTGGCTGCGTACAAAAGGAAAAGGGAGTCTACAGATTCGGATATAATCATGAGGAACCTCATCCCAACTTTGAAATTAATGCGAAGTAAAAGTTACAAAAAAAAATTATTAATTTTAATATTATAGGAAAAAGATTGAGAGGATAACCGGGAAATGAAGAATGGTGATGAGGCAGTGTTAAGTAGAGATCTTGATCTATAGCCCGACCTTTAATAATTAAAGGGAAAGATGATGAATTTCGGATCTGAAACGTAGTGCCAATTGAAGGGTGATGTTCATAAATCATCTTACTATCAATCGGTGGGTTTTTGTTTCTTTAATATTATATAATATTAATTTAATTTAATATTAATAAAATAATGGTTAATTTATTATTATATAAAAAAATAGTAGTTATATAATCAGCTGTTTATGTGGTAAGTAATTTTAATGAATCGAATTTTATAAAGTGTCGTATAAAATTCTGATTTTAAACGTTTATATCTCTAAAAATGATAATAAATAAATACATTTTTTTTCTCTATATGTTTACGTTTTCTAATGTCGATTTTATCACTACAATCTCAAATATTCTTATCAAGTGTTCATTCTATTACTTTGAAGACGATAATTTTCTTTTGTGGTGTCTATGAAAAATCCTTTACGATAACTCTGTGTTGGTTGTTCGATATCCATCTTTTTTCTGTCTTATGTAACGGAAATTGTAATAAAACTGTTAAAAAATAAAAACTCAACCTGAAATTACAGCTAATTTTTTCTCATTAAACATCAGTTTTTTTGAATGTAAAAATGTAATGATTTTAATAAAAAAAATACCCTCCAATTTTCGATAAAGAATTTAAACACCTATAAGTAAAACACGTATATTTTACGTAACAAGATAAGGCTACTAGACATTTATTTCTGATTACTAGTTTTAAAAATTCTTTAAAATAATGTACTATTTTTTACTTAACTAGCCCTAAGTTTCTGTATGATTGTTGATAGATTGTTTCTTTATTTGTTTATTTTAATAATTGTTTATTTTATTTATGAATATTTTTACAAAATCTTTTATTATGTGATCTTTTATTTTTAATTTCGAATTTTTTTTGACATTTTTATGTTGAAAATCCTTTTTTTTAGTACTTCTTTTTGGTATTTATGAACCGAGAGAAAATAAACACAACCATACACTGTCACTTATTTTTATAGTCAAGACGTTTATCCCCCTTTTTCCGTCTAAAAACATCCGGTTTGTTCTTTACATTACTGAATTTTATTTGTTTTAGTTACATGTAGGAAAATGTCTCTACATGTTATCCTCTGACATCCCGTTTTATTATCTGATTGTTTATTTTTCACCCATTAAAAGTAGAATTTGCTTCTTATTAATTGGATACTAGCGTGACCATAGATTTAAAATTATTACCTTTGTAATCTTTTTCCCTGATGTGTATGTTGCAATCTTTTCAACTAGTGAATAATAAGTAACTCTCCCCACCATGGCCCATTGAGATGAGGATGATTTGAATTACATGTTAATGAGATGTAGTCTTGTACAGACTCAGGCCGATCCTGAGACGTATGATTAACTGAACCTCAACCACCAAAGTACATCCATCAGTATCCACTAACTTTTATTCCATATAAAAGCAACAAAATTTTACTAAGATTTGAACCTCAGAATCTTTCACTTTGAAAATCAGCTGTTAAACAGATGATTTTGCGACGGCTAGTTTACAATTAGACCAACCCGGTGAAAAATAATCTCTTGTTCAGTCTTACGAGTTTTATCGGTGACGGTGTCATGAAACAGGTTAAATTTTATGGGGATGATAAATTTAAGTAATACTTATGAAGTGATTCAAATAATGAATGAAGCAATTCAGAAGTTGTTCTGTACAGTGAAATTAGTTATACTTGGCAAACAGAATAAATGTATCCTTACGGATGGTTTAGTGAAATGTATTCAATGGTTGTATTTCATGCGAAAGTTGTTCTCATGTCGCAGGCAGCAATAAATTATTCTGCTTCACTTATTGTTTTGTACTACAAATGAATAGCTATGCATTTTAGTTATGTAGAATAAATAACAATACAAACACTTATTACCCTGAATTAACTTATTTATTGGTGGAGGGGGTATCTTTTTGACTTTCCCCAGTGTTTTATTTTTTAACAGAGTGTACATAACGTTTTACAAACTGATTGAATATTATAATATTGAAAAATGTAAATTTATTTGCAGATGATAAGTAAAAATAATATTCACTGATTTGTTTTTTACTAATGATATTTTAAGGTTCCCTCACTATACAAATATTAAACTCCCGGAATTTATAATTGTATTTTAAATCATTATTTTTTTTTTTAGAATTTTATTCCTCTGAATAAGGTGTTGAGAGGTTACATTTTCCACTTTTGTCACAGGAATAAAATTAAAAATCTTGTACTCTAAAAATTATAATAATATATTTTTCTGAACTCTTCCTTTTTACACCTTCTTAATTTTACTAGTTAGCTTCTGGAACCACTGTAAGGTAATATTATTGCAGAGTTTGAGTGAGGATGATATGTATGAATGTAAATGAAGTGTAGTCTTGTACAATATCAGGTCGACCATTCCTGAGATGTGTAGTTAATTGAAACCCAACCACAAAAGAACATCGGTATCCACGATCTAGTATTCAAATCCGTATAAAATTAAGTTCATTTACTAGGATTTGAACCTTCGAACTCTCAACTTCGAAATCAGCCGATTTACAATGACGACTTAACCACTACACCAGCCTGTTGGGCTTACACACGGATCCACTGGATAAATAATTCGTTATTGCAAATGTAAATAACTGTTCAGAATATAAATCCACAATTTATTTAGTTCGGTTAGGGTGGAGGTTTACATACAGAAAAGAATTTAAAGTAATTGTTAGGATTTATTCACAAGTAGATAAATAATGAAAAATAGAATCCTGTTCCATTGACAAAAGACATTAGCATGATCGTTAGTCTTAATACTTTTAACCACAGGTCTTGTATTAACAGCAATAGTACAATAGATAAGACAAATATAATGTTCTTTTACTGCAAATACCTTTGCTATTTGCAAATGAAAATATCCTAACAGTTTATGAGTGAAATTTAGTACATTATTTCTTTCACTTATAGTCTAACAGTAACTCGCAGAACCGAGTTTTCTTATTTTCATGTACTGGAATCACTTGTAACGTCAAATGAATTCCGTCAAACGAGTTCACTAGAAATTCGCTTCTTCACTGACCTTCTCGCAAAATACTCTCGCTGACTAATACCTCGCAGAACTCGCCTCGCAGACTCACATCATAACGTCTCGTCTCGCGTTGATTGATTTTACAGAACTCATGTCGCAGACTCTCCTCGCGAAACTGATTCTTAATTGGTCTTTCCCGGAATATTTATACTTCTATCTTCTTTATCTGCCGGACCAGAGCCCAGTTGAGAGTACGAACGATCGATCGAGCCCTTTCGTTCTCATGTATTCGTTATCTTGGTCCGGTAACTCTTCACACGGAACGAACATCTGTTAGGCCTGTCAGTGGGCAATATTACAAAAGATGATTGTTAAACGGACCTGTTACCTCTACTAAAATGATTTGTTTTAGCTCCTTTCATTATTATATTTTCTATTACTTTCTTCTTAATTCGTAGGAATTCGTTGCTCAGGTCCCCATATACCGGTCTTGTTACAATATTTATTCCCAGTAGCCTCTTATGTAATCTCACTACGAGTATAATGTATTTATTACCTTTTTTAGCGATGGAAGATATTATTATTCTTAGACAAATCTGTTTCTTTTAAAAAAGAACAAAAATGAGGGAGGTATTAAATAAGGTGATGTTATTGTTTTCAAAGTATAGGTAAAAGTTTTATTGTAAGATAAAGGTAAGGTGGGAAAAGGACATGGAGTCTCTGTTGTGACAGGGAGGTCAGCATTTATCTTCATTAAGAGCTAATTGCCTACTGGCTGGACTGTCACGTCGTTTTCTCCATTAATAACATAGCTTCTCAACCGTTTTTGTATGTCACTTATTCAAGTATATACTAGTTGTCATTCTGATCTCTGATATTATTATTACCAATAATAATCATCTCGATTAATGATTTAATAGGTTTCTAAGTGATTTAAATATCGGTTTGTCCAATTAATTTTCGTAATTACTCGTTTATTTAAAATAGAATGGAATTAAGTAATTTTTTAGATAAAAATACTGTATATAATTTTTTTTTCTAACTGTTTTGGGAAGATTTTGTTTGGTTTCATTTATTTACTTTTTTTCTGTGGGAACTTAGTTCATACTTTTAATAAACAAATTAATCTTTGTAATGATATTAATGTTTATTAATATATTCTGAAAAATTTATATGTTGATTTTTCTTCAATTATTTCCTCAAAAACGATCCAGATGAAAATACTGTTATGATTTGAAGCTAAAAAGAATTGTAAATTAGATTTTTATTTACTGCAGTTTATAAATACCACTTAGGAAACCAATGTAAACCTTCAATATTTTTAATTGTTTTTTTTTTCTGAATTCTATTTTAGTAATAAGTTAGTTTTAAACCGATAGTTATTTGTTCTGTTTTGCATCATAAAATTTGCCATTTTAAAAAAAACTAAATATATTGCTTAAATTATACGTTTTCGTATTTTAAATATGCTAATTACATTATGGAATAGAATAGAACATTTATTAAACATTTCTCGCTGCTTACGCTAAAATTAACTTGAATTTAAAATGTTAAAATATTCTAATTACTTTTTGAAGGTCCTTCTGGAGTTAAAATAAATTGTTTAAACGACTTTACCGGGTTTATATGTTCTCTTGTTTTTAGTTAAAAATAAAACTATATTTACTCTGTTGAAATTATTTTTTAATTAAATTAATTATTTTCATTGTTTCAGGTGAGTTAACTCCTTCATTTCAGCTAACTGTAAGTAATATTTCTGTTTTAATTTAAGACAGTGTAATTTCTTTGAGTTACTCTTATAATAATAATAATACGCATAAATGAAATATGTTAACTCGATGTATTATCAGTAAATAGTTTATTTTATTTTTTTACGCTTTTTGTCTGTATTAATTTTTATGCGTTATTGTTGTTTTTTTTCTTGTATGTAGTGCGCGCGCATGTGTGTTGCTTTTATTTTAATAGAAAATCCTTCGCTACGTTTGGTATACTTGGTGTAAGAATTGAAAAACTGTTGTCAAAAGTGAAATGGCTTTCAGTTTTTGTACACTCAGAACTGTCTGCATTTATCAGTTGTAAAGTCAGATCCCACTGTACAAGATTGAACCGGTCTGTCAGTCCTGATAAACGGTAGGCCTAACTGCAGGATAAACTTTTCTGATGTTATTCTGTAGATTTTAGATATCGTTCTTGAGTCGCCTGGCTTTTGAGGGAGGGAGGTCTTGGCTCTATATTTTTCTCTACTTTTATTTTTGTGAAATAAAATTAATGAAATGTAGTTGAAGTTGTTGATTCTTTCTTTTGCTGCTTGATTTATTTGTGCCTCTTCCGTCTTGTAATGCGCACGATTTATGCATCATTTATTCTTCTTCGTATAATGTTTTTTAATTTTTAATTTTTTTTTTGAAATTAAACTTTATCAAAAACATTTTAACGAATTCTGTGCGATGTGTTCCAAAAGAAATAATTATTTTACTTATATAGTTTTAATTATTAATTTATTAGTATTAATTTTTTTTTTTTGAGAGAGAGAGAGAGAGAATTAAATTTTGAGTATAATAAAATAGGTATTCTGTTGGTATTAAATTCATGTCTTTTTTTTTAGTTCACACCATAATCGTCTGACTAAGGTTAATGAAATGGTTATTTTCGAAGAAAGGAAACTATAATTTTGATCTGGATACTGACTATTTTAACCTCGTAAAAAACAGTTATATTTTACTGTTATATTGTACTGCTGTTATATTTTACTGTAGATTACAATATCATAATCCTATCTCTTCTACTAGATCATACGTGACACTATAGAGTTTCGGAGCCGGTTTTTTCTTTCGTCGAATTCACCGAAGTTTTTATTTCTGTAATATACTTTTTTCAGGTATGAAATACCGTCGTGTTTCGAAATGATTATCAGGTTTTAAACTATGTTATATTTCTCAAGTTTCATGTACATTGATTAATTGTTCATGAAGTGAAACAGCAACTCCAATAGTTTTGCTGTGCTAAAACTTAAACTATTTCCTGCATTTTCTCTTAAGAGCACTAGTAGCAAAGATGGTGACCTCGCAACAGAAAGTTTTCTGTGTTTTGCAGTTATCAAGGAGTGAATTTATAATTAACTGAATATTTCTGAAAATTCTCGCTGATATTGTCGCTTTTTCGCCTCCTGAATAAAGGTAAGTCAGTATTTTAAATAACACAATAATTAAAAAACGGGACTAGCTAAAAAAATCATCTCAAATACCTTAACACACAATGGTTATTGTAGGAATATTTCTGGATATTTGTTTTTTTGTGTTTTGGTTTGTACAGTGTTCCACGAAGAAACTGAGAAACTTTCAGAACAAGTTCTACTGGAGAAGATAATGAAAAAAATTCATATAAACATAGCTCTGGAAACGCTTTATTTTCGAGTTACAGGTAGCGAAAGATTTCGCTTGATTTCAGCTCTCTGAAACAGATTTTTAAAAAGTTTTATTTTTTTTTTATTGGCTGTATTTTCATTAATTCTCTAAGATTTAAATTCACTAATAGGTTTTGTTACTAAATCTTCCGCATTTATTAGTCATTTAACAAAGCTATTGTACTACAAACCTAAAAAAAAACTTGTTTTTCGACGTCGGATATCTTAAAAACTATTATTGTTACAGTTCTGGGAACTGTTTTATCCTATTTTCCAGCTCAAATTACATAAGAAACCTTCAACGTTACTCCTTAATTTGAGTCCCAAAAATTACAGTATGGTTTATTTTTATTATAAGAGCTGAAATCCGAGCAAAATCTTTCGCAACCTGTAATGCAAAAACAAAGCGTTTCCAGACCCATGTTTATATCAACGTTTTTCATTATCTTTACCAGTAGAACATGTACAGAAAGTTTCTCCGTTTTTTTTTTCCGTGGAACACCCTGAATAATATATTTATATAATATTAAAATATAAGATGGTCGTTGGACGACCAGAAATATTCATAAAATAACAATTATGTGTTAAGATATTTGAGATGATTTTTTGGCTAGAAACATTTTTTAGTTATTGATTTATCTTTTATTAAGGAGGCCAAAAAGCGACAATGTTAGCGAAGATTTTTTTCGCAATGCCATCGCGATTTCTAATGGTGACGCAACATTAATTCTGCAAGATACGATCTATCTCATTCCTCTATGTGTACTACATGGGATAATACTGAGTTTGCATTGTGGCATAGCTCTGACGGGGCAGTGACTGCCTTTTAGGTTTGCGCTGCTTTGCTGGAGC
>JAAAKQ030099564.1:0-11126 GCA_010016005.3 Zanna intricata
AAATTTAATTCTTGCATGTCTTCTTTAATTTCTTTGATTCATGTCGGTTGATTTTTTAAAGACCAAAATTTATCGATAATTTTCTTAGTAATCCTATCCTGCGATAATCTTAACTTATGCAGGTTCTAAGAATCCTACGTTTGATTTTAAGCAAAATCAATTGTTTTTCTGATTTAATCTAAATAGTCTCGCTTGCGTAAGTAATTATTGGTTTAGCCACCGTTTTGTAATGTCTAATTTTATTATTAATCAAGAGCGATTTTTTGTTGTAAGTATTTTTGGTTACCTGTTGCACTTTAAGTAATTTATTATGTCTTTCTGTCCAATTTTCTTTTTTTTTACAATTACAAGTAATGATCTCTCCTAGATATTTAAATTTTTCTACAAGTTCTACTTTGTTTCCGTTAATATTTACAGATTTAATAACTAAAGGATCTATACCCATCATTTTAGTCTTTTCATAAGAAATTTTAGGTCCAATTTTATTCACAAGTTCTTCTATACTCGTTATTTGTGTTCTGGGCTTCTGTGATACTAGTAGCTAATAAAGCTAAGTCGTCGGCAAATCCTAGGCAATTTAAATTCAAGTTATCCCTCTTATATCCTGTGTGACTATTTTTTGGATTAATTTTAAACCATTCACGCATCAAAAATTCTAGTGCTTAATTAAATAATAAAGGCGAAAGTCCATCGCCTTGTCTCAGTCCGGATTTTATGTAAAAAGGTTCGGAGAATTCACCACAAAATTTCTCTTTAGATTTTGTATTGTATGTGTTGATTATTTATAATTTTTTGTTTTACTATTTTTGGTACTCTTATTTTAATTTTTTTATCCTTTGTGTATTTACTTTTACTAATACCTCTTACAGTATCATTGATCATTTATTATTTTATTCTATAATGGTTTAGCATAGCTCTATCATTCTTTTTCATTATATCGATATTGGTATATGAACCGTCAATCTGTTCTTTTAATACATAGTGTGATATCTCATATTTTAGATACGACTAATTTTTATTCTTTACTGATTTTTTTTCTGTAAATGATGTTTCCAAAGAATATATTATCTTTTTAGGTACAATCAGAGTAATCATAATTAACTTAATCATCGACTTTATAATTTTTATCAGAAATTAATTATTTCTAAATTAATTTCAATTTACGATTTGAAATGTGTCATTAAAGTTATTGAGGAAAATAAATGATGATTTTAATATAACCCTTTGTGCCCTAAAAAAATTTTACTAATCTGTCCCTCAACAACAACACTTTTGGCCTTGAATGCAGGACGTCAACATATTGTGCATAACTCTGATTGATTGTCATGTAGGCTGTCCTCACAGCTAGCTCTCTTGGCCTGCATGGCAGGCCAAAGTCATTATGCTTGAACGCCCAATATTACAGGCCATCAAAGTACAGCTTTTATATATTTTACATGACACATTCTGTGTTTCTATGAAGTGCCATGACATCATGGTCTCATTTAGAAATCTGATACTATATGTAGCGATAAAATTTATTCATACATTAGATTACTCGTAAACTGAGAAATAATCCCCTTGCTTTGTCATCACAATAAGATTAACGCTGTTAAATTAATTGAATGTTTAATGAAATGTATTTTGGTAACAATTTTTTGTCATAGTAAACAAAATTACCTTTTATTTGATAACTAAACTACATTTCTACATGTTGTACATGCTTGCGTTCAAAACTGATGAATGAAAACATGATAATGATCTAACAACTCAAAACAATCCTAGTTTACTTTCCTTGTACAATAAATACGTAATCATGTTTTCACAAACATTTTTTACGGAATTTTTTTTTAATTATAGTCTAAATACTAAGTAAACATGATTCTTGATTACAGTTAATACAATAAATTACGATTAAAATAACTTGTACATTTGAATAGGCATTTAACATTTTTTGTGTATATGATACTTAAATAAATCAGAGATGACAGGACAATAAATGCATAGAGAGTTAATGACGTAAGTAATTGTGGCTTGCAATGTAGGACAAGAGAGCAAGCAGGATAGCAACTTCTAAAATATGGAGAGTACACAGGAAAGTCATCTTGGCCTGCATTGAAAACCAAAAAAGGATGTCAGGTTAAATATCTATTTTCATAGAGCTGCCGAGATGAAGATATCATTTAAAATTAAATTGAAAGGAAAAATAAAAACTTACAAATGTATTTTTTGATTTCACAGTTTTATTACTTTATTCATCGGATATATATATTAAGGATTTATATAAATATTCCAATAGTGTACTTGAATTACTATTTAATAATACTCTAAAAGTATGACTAAAAATAAACACTAACTATTTAATACCACTTTAAAAGTCTGACTAAAAATAACACTATTTTTTAATTGTTTTTCTTATTTTTAATACAAATGAAGAACAACCAACTTTATTAAGAGCTACTCTAACATACTGATATTTGTGAAAGTTTTTTTTTTTTTTTTAATGTACACTTTTGTGTTATTATACAGAGTATCTGTTTTAAATTATATTTTATTCATCGCTTAACTAATTTCACATTATTTCAATGTCTATAATACATAATAATTGTACTCTCAGTTATAAGTGATTATATATAATAATTTTATCAAGCATGGCCCTTTGGTATGATTATATAATAATTAAATAATTAAACCTGCTTACCAATCATTTTATAAATTTAGTTAAAGGGCTAATACCAATTTTGGGAACTTAAAAAATATGTTCTTTAATTTTATTAAAACTAAAACTTAATATCTATGTAAAATATATAACGGTGGTCATCATTTATTTATAATTATATCATTGTAATGTACGTTAAAATTATGTATCGTTATTGGTGGTAACAGTGGAGACATTTACAATAACAGGATATATAAGTAGACATAATTTTAAACATATGACGACCACCATTATATATTTTACGTAAAAATTTTACACAATCTACGAAGTTTTAGTTTTAATTATATTAAAAAAAATATTTTTGAGTTTCTAATTATGGAATAATTACATTCCGAAAGCGCTTGAACTAAATTTATAAAATTGTTAGTAAACGGGTTTAATTATTTAATGTTTTTATAACCTCTTAAAATTAAATGGTAAACTAAAATTATGCTTTTATTTTGTATTTATTTTTATAATAAAAAATTATATAAGAATATGAAGAGCTGTATTAAACATTAGCCATTAATAAATTGCCAACAGTGCGTTGTGTTCTGTATTCACTGTGATCTACAGAATTTGTTTATTACGTTAGTTATTTGTTTATTTGGCTGTTGGCATTTTATTGTTACTTTACACTCTTCAGTTTTGAGATTTCTAATCCTTGAAATTTTCTAAATTTTGCATCAGTTAAGAAGAGTTTTGCAGTTAACCCACCAAAAGTTCCTATGCATTTGGAAGATTTTTTTTTTAACTGCAAAACTTTTATTTTTTCTTTTACTTTCATTTTCTTTTAAATAAATAATAAATTTTTAAATTGCATTGTGAAATTTCTTTTATATCTTAAAATTATTTTACATTTGAAATTTTGGCTTCAATTACTAAATTTTATCTTTATAAAGATAAAATCTTTTATCAATCTGTATCTTTAATTCACTTATTAATCATAATACATAGTCTTGATTTTAATTATTATAATACCTATTTATCATTCGTTGATAAATTAATATAATAATTCGTTTAATAAAATAAATTAAAATTAATGGTAGAGCACATGAGCAAAATAAATAGGAAAATTTTTTTCTGTACTTGTTTATTATGCTGACATCGTTTCAGATTTTTGTTTTATTTACATATATTATTTATAATAAATCGTTGGAATTGAATTAACGACATTGCATGAAGAAAATTTAGCAAATTCTTCTTTTTTTTGTCATTAGTCATTAACTTTGCTTCTGGCAATTATACAGAACAATTTTAATTTATGAGCAATTTTTAGAAGAACAGTTATAATATAGACAAGCTAATTTAAACAAAAAATATTTTATCACATAAATTTTTTATTAACCTGTATGATTTGTTTCAATTATATTTTTTTAATTAATTTTGTGACTAAAGTCATAGGTTATATAACTATGTAACTATAAAAATAAAATATAACTATATATCTATAAAAATAAAAATAACTACCACAGTTTATATGATGTAAATTGATATAAACTGTGAATAATATTGACTGTCAATTGATATTATTAAACTGATAATAAACTATTAAATTAATTAATTAAATAAACTATTAAATTGATATTATATTATTAATTGATATTATTGATAATATTAAACTGTGAATTGATGTAAACTGATATAAATCATCATATAAACTGTGGTGGTTATTTTTATAAAAGTTATAACTGTGCTATAACTATAGCTTATAGTTATATAACCTATGACTTTAGTCACAAAATTAATTTAAAAAATATAACACAAGTCTCTCAAGAAAAAATCCAAAAATGTTTAATTTGATCCTACTCAAAGTGAAGAATGTAATAAAATAATAGAAGATCTCTGCAACGAACATCTTCAACGCAACTTAAGATGCAGACAAGAACTTAAGATCCAGACAACGCAGTAAACTCTAGTGGAAAGGAGGACAATCTAACTAAATCTCAAACTTCAAGTGCTTTGCCTATTGACCATTATTCATTTCCGAAACTGAAAAAACATATCGCTAGAGAAATATAATAGACAAGCTTCATCAAATTTGGCTACTAAAGGAAATAAAGAATATAGTAACTGCCCAGGGACAAGTTTTGATAAAATTTATTGTACATGTCACATCAAAGATTGTGTACACTGCCTCGTCTGTTATAGAAGAAGATTCTGAAGTTAATGGATGTATTAATGATAATTCAGGCATTGGAACTACTGCTGAACTGTCTACTATCAACTTGCAGTTGTATATTCATAAGTTTCAGAAAAGCATGAAGACTATCGCTATGAAAATATGTATGTTATTATACTGAACAGTCCATATTAGTATAGAAGTAGTGTTGGGGGGGGGGGAGGCTCACATTTGAAAGGTTGCAGTTTTAAATTTTATTGAATGTTATAGAATATAGAAATGAAAGTATATTTTAGAATAGAAATAGAAAAAGATCTCAAAACATAGAATGAGGTGACATAAACACTTTAACATGATTATGTGGTTTTAATCATTGAATAACATTGTGTGTAAAATAGTAGTACATATCTTTTAAATATACCACTTTTTTTTTGTACATTATAATTTCTTTAGTGTAAACCAAATCCCGGATCTGTATACACTAATAAAGCTGTTTAAATCAATTAGAAAAATGTTTAAGAAAGTTAATTCTGCCTCATTTGGGTTTTTCCTATATTTGGTAAAGTGTCATTCTTTAAAACATTTTATCAAACTTGCTTTATGGAGTTGATAGTAAAATAAAACCCAAAATACAATTTAACCATTTTCAGCTTTTACGTTATAAACAATTGCGATAAAAAAATTAATTGAACACATTTATGTTGTCATTTAGAAAAATATTTTAGTGAAGGCAGACTAAAATAATTAACAATGAAAACAATTTTTATTTATGTTTAACCCACCAATTTGGTCCAGTGATAAAATCGTTGTCGCAAAACAGCTGATTTTTCAAGTCAAAGCTTTGAGTTTAAAATTGTACTAAAGGTAAGACCCAAGGATAATAGATCAAGGATACCGGTGTATTTTGGTGGTTGGGCTTCAATTAATCATACATTTCAGGAATGGTTGGCCTAAGTTTGTATGTTATTTACATGTCATCCTCATCTCATTAAGTCTTGGGATTGCTTTATTGTTCACTAATTGAACAGTTTGCAACATATATGAGATCTGTAAATAAAGTAAATGAGACAGATTCAGAAAAACTTTTTATTTATAATCAAATTATACATGGACTCTATCACCTTTGAAATAGTTCTCTTGGGAAGTTATGCAATACTTCAAACCATTTTCCCACTCCTCATAGCAGTGTTGGAACTCAGAAAACCGAACATCCTTTGATGTCTGTTGCATTTTTTTTACGTTTAATACTGTTCCAAAATTGTGTTCTTTGAGGTATTTTTTTAAAAATCAGGTACAGGTAAAAGTCGCAGGGACTCAAGTCAGGTGAATAAGGCGGTTAAGGAACTATACAGGAATGTTTTTCTTTGCCAAAAACTCATTAATTGAGTGTCCAATGTGACAAGGTGCATTGTCACATAACAACCAGTTTGGTGGACTGTGGTACGGTTTAAATTCAATTGTTCTGCAATCATTCTGACAGTTCTACTGTATCAAGTCTCTGGTTTGCTCAACATTGTTGTCACTTTTCGACGTTAACAGTCTTCCAGAGCGTGGATCATCTGCAACTAATTCCGAGCCACCTGAAAATGCTTTAAACCACCTAAAATTTGCACCCTTGACAGAGATCATTTCCACATGCCCTTTTCAACTTTGAAAAAGTTTCAATAGCTTCTCACAGAGTTTGACGCAAAACTAGATAGCACAACGTTGCTAATAATTAGTATAATTCATTTTTTAATGCACAACAAACACTCATTTATCAAAAAGCTTGTATACGTCTCATGTGGCAACAATAGACTAAAAATATTAATACCTAATATAAATCAGCTGTTTATATTACTGTATATTCACTAGTAATTCTACAGTGTTGCCACTTTGGCTGCTAAAAAAAAAAAGAAACTAGTCTCATTATTTTATTTACAGACCTCGTACATATTAGAAATAAAAATAATTAAAAAATATATTTAGAATATATATGTATTCTGAGATAGAGTAAAATCTTAAATTGCAGAATAATATTTCAAGTTTTATCGCTATGAATTTTTTTCTTATATTAATTTTTATTTTGAAAATGTCATAAAACAACACAGTTATAACTGTTATATTTAAGTATCTTCATAAAAAAAAAAAAAAATCATCTGTAACCTATATTTATATAATCAATAAATATAAAGACTATATTTTTTGACAGATGATATTATTTTAGGCCTAGAACAAGTTAATTTAGTTACATAATATAAAATTACTAAATGTATAAAGTTATAAAAACTTAAGTTATAAAACTTAATTTCAGTGTTTTAATATAGAAAAACCACCTGAAGTTACTTACTAATAATAAACAAGTACAGTCATTTTTTTTCTGTTCTTTTGTTTACACTAAATATATATATATATATTTATATACTAACATACATGTCAGAATTAACTAAGAGCTAAATTAAAAATAAAAATGTATTAACATAATAATATTTACACCCGTACAAACAAAACATAAAAAAAAAAAAAAAAAAAAAAAAAAAAATTATACTGCTATAATATTACATGAAATACTGTATTTTTAAAAATTATATATTTAAGTTATTCTTACTTAACAAAATAATAATTATCATAAAATTCATCACAGTTGTCATTGTTTACCTATAAATTGAATATTATTTGGTAAATTGACTTCCTCTCATATAAAATTTTGTAATTTTTCAGTCAGATTAATCTAATCTATTCTAAAAACTTTTATTTAACAAAAGTTGAAAAGAAGTTTCTCAAATCGGTTTGAGTTACAAAATGATTTGAGAACTATAAAATAAAAAATAAAAATTAGAAGACAGTAATTGTAGAACAAAAAAATAAAAGAAACAACTTTACCAAGAAAATAAATTAAACAACAAACATATTAGAAGCTATTTATATCATTGTATTCAGTTTTTAAGCTGAATACATTTTGAGATAAGTAAAAATTTTCCATTGCGTTGCTTAATTTATCTTTAACGTTATCATTTTGTGTTATTATCACTAATAACAATCATGGACATGACAGTTTCCCTTAAATAAATTTCTTAAAAAAGAATTTTATTGAGATTACTAATTAGAAATTCCTTGAGATCAAAATTTTAGCTCGATTAAAAAAATGTCATAGTAGATAGATTTATGACAAAAAATTGTATTCTTAAAATTTTATATATTAAAATTATGATACCTTATTTGTTTATTAAAATCATTTCATTTTATTTCAAATACATCTTTGAGATCAAATATTAATTTTAAAAAATTATTTTTTTTTTTTTTTACATACAATGCAGTAATTCCACTTAATTTACTTGTAATAGAAATATTATTAATTTACTTTTATTAACTAAATTGAACGGTGTCAATTTCACTATTAAATGCTTTAATAAAACTTAAGTCTTTAATTTCCTAATGGTGGTTTAAAAAGAAAAAACTGAAAGATCTTGAGAAGAGTAAAAATTAAATTTTTGTGCTGGTAAGGTGGAATAAAAAAATTTTTTAAATTAATTTATATACTAGCAGATATCATGTTAGAAAATTAATTTTTTTAACTTGTACCCATATGAGAATTATTGTTGTACAGACACAGATAAGAATGTTGATTTTAAAGATAGAACAATATTTATTATTTTAATTTCCTTGAATTTATGGTAACAAGCTCTGTAAGTGGAAGTTAGTTATAAAAAAGCAGTCATCCCTCTCACTAACATATGGCTTTATTGTTCAATATTTTTAAATCTGTTGTTATTTTTCTTTAATTTTCTGGTTAAGTGAATCTGATCCTACAGAAATCATAGTCTGATTATAAGCGGAAATACTGAATCATATGTTTATCTGAGCCGAAGTATAATATAAAATTTCTGAATACTCTATCAAAGAGTTTTACTAAAACAACATTTTTCAAAATCGTTAAAATAAAATTTTTATTTTCACCCATATTTGCTGTTTTTTTTTTTTTTAAAGATTGATAATTAATTTGATCCAGAAATCAACTTCTAATCCAAAACAAGTATTTCTTATACAAGATCAAATATTAATTAAATAATATTAACAATTAATAAAATCCCACCTTATCAGCACATTGAGATAGTCGAGAAATTAAAGATGAAATATATTATCTAATTTATAATAAGAGTATTAACCCGTAATTTATCAAACTACTTCTTATAATATAAAAAGAAAGATTATGTATTTTATTGCATTGTACTCATAGAATTATATTTCACATCTAGAATTCTTATTTTGTTGACCTGCACGCATCTATAAAGTTGCAAATTTTGACAGATGATGTATTAATCTGCTTTACAGAATGAATCTGATTATGATCAAAATTGTAAGATTGATACTTAATTCATTATTTATAATAAATTGATTTCTGAAATGTATGGTTTATTTTATTAAACTTAACTAATATTTTCAGAAATTTGATATCCATTATTTTTGTTATAAATTGTTAGGAATATATTTAAACATATAAAAATATTTTGTTACTCTTTCGAATTTCTAATTAGTATTAACAATTTTTATTATGTAAAAAGATTAATATTCTAAGAAAATCACACATATTTTTGACATACACGGGTAAATCAAATATGAACGGATTCCTGAGCATCTATGGTTGGTAGGACTGGGCTTACACTTCTAGTATGCTTGGGTGGGGTTGTTAGGAGTGGGGAGAGCCAGCCATTCCACAATCCCAATCAATTCATCAGTAATGCTCACGATGTTGGAGCAACAGGTGCATTCCTCTATTGTGCAATGCAGAATTATAAAATTTCTTGCTCATGAAGGAGTTCAAGCGACAGAAATTTTCTGGAGATTGACTGCACTGTTTGGGGAACAAACATTGTCAGGACTCGTGTGTTTGCTAGGTATAAAGAGTTCAAATGAAAACATTCGTGTGGTTCAACAGCTGAGAGTATCCAAAATTGTAGAAAAAGTCGGAATAACTTATGGGAGCTGTCAAGCTATTGTCACAAACGAACCTACAGATCCATAAAGTGTATGCCAGATGGGTCTCTCGCCTTTTGACTGCAGATCAGAAATTGAGACATTTGAAGGTTTGTCAGAGGCTTACAGAAAGATTTGCGAAAGAAGGTAATTTATTTTTAGGACAGATTGTCACCAGAGACAAAACATGTGTCCACCACTGCACTCCTGTCAAAACAAGCCAGTAGTGACGAGGTGGGAAGCCAAGACTCGATTGTCAGCTGGCAAGGTTCTTTGAATCGATGAGGCATTTTGCTCATTGATTTTTTTGCATGAGCGATGCACAAGCAGTGCTGCTTATTACTGGGAGCTGTTAAACAAGATAAGGGCTGTATATTGCTGCAAAAGATGAGACCAACCGATTTGAGAGGCTATCCTCTTCTACAACAATTCCAGACCTCATACTGCAGCTCTAATTGTCTCAAAACTAGAAGAAATGGCTGGACTCAACTTGATCAAACTCCCTAGATCCTAGACCTATTGCCCTGTGATTTTCATTTGTTTGGGCCAGTTATAGAAGCTCTAGAAGAGCAACAATTTGAAGATGACAATTTATAAAGCAGGAAACTATTTAGAAAAATAAATTATAATTGCCCTTTATTTTTCAATAAATAAATTAAAAGAAAAAAAAAAATAAATTAAATCCTGTTTATATTTGATTTATCCTTATATTATTTTAATTTTGTTTGTCTTTAATTTAAAATTTTTTTACATTCATAAATATTTTCACAAAATATTTAATAAAACAGTTAAGAAGTGTAAAAATATCTGTCTTCTCTTAAAAAATTTTATTTTAAAATCTTACAGATATATGAGAGTTGTTATTACTTTCCACTGGCTTTTTATCGATAATTTGTGGTAGTTTCATGCCGATAGTACATATTTGTTGTGGTAGTTCTCCTGGTCCTGATGGATCTGGAACTGTTTTCTTGTATATCACTCGTGCTATTAAACTTAATAACACCATTTCCCAAATCATACCAGAGTTGTACAACACTGAAAAATAATGTTAGTTCTTATAATAATTTTTCTTCGCACACATACATTATACATTTACATTATAAAATAGTCTAATTATTATGTAGTTAAATGAAATAAATTGTCTGAACTGTTATGAATTAATTTTTTTTAAATAAATCAGTTTTTGGAAATTAACAGTAAATAGGCATGAGCTGTGTGGAATTTGCATAATAGTTTTAGGTTTAGTTATTCAGGAATGATTTAATCTTAAATCAGAATGTTTGTATGCATGTGTTTATTAATACTTGCTTAAAACTTAGAGATATTGGACCGATCTGAATTATTCCCTTTAAAGTTTTTAATGAAATTTCAGTT
>JAAAKQ030099586.1:0-14429 GCA_010016005.3 Zanna intricata
GATGAGATGAACGAATTGTAGCGTGTGTGAAAAATGCCATGCCTGACCGGGATTCGAACCCGTGACCTCCGGATGAATGTCGGTAGGAAGAGGAAAACAACTTTTGGTCAAGTGATTATAGAATAATTAACTCGGCATCAAATAAAGGGCAGGCAAGAATAGGTTTCATAATGAACAAGCAAAGAGAGTAGAGTATTTCAAAAAGCTTAGCGGTAGAATCATTGTAATATGGATAAAATCAAAACCTAAGTCGACAATTGAAGTGCCCATGACTATGATGAGGTGGAGTGTGTATATGAAGAAATTGACGAAGCAATTTCAAACACATAAAAGAGAATGAAAATTTAATAATAGTTGGAGATTGGAATGCAAGCATTGGAAAAGGCAAGGAAGGAAATTTTGTGTAGGCAAATGCAGGCTGGAAAAAAATGAAAGAGGGGAGCGACTTATTGAGTTTTGCACAAAGAATAATTCAGTTAACTGCCAATATCCAATTTAAAAATCATAATAGAAGAATATACACATGGACAAGCCTGGTGATGCTGCAACATATCAGATTACATCATGGTTAAACAAAGAATTAGAAATCAACTCCCCAATTGCAAAGCATATCCTGGAGCAGACATTGATAGCTACCATAATTTAGTTATAATGAAATGTAGATTGGGGTTTAAAAACCTAAAGAAAATGTGTTAGATGTATTGTTGGAATTTAGAGAAGCTTGAGAAAGAGTAGGTAAAAAATAATATTGAAGAGGGCATTGCAAGAGGTCTGAATAAAACAAATAAGATAGAAAATGTAAAAGAAGAATGGGAGAATGTTAAAAAGGAAGTTCTTAAATCAGCAGAAGCAAACTTAGGTGGAACAAAGAGAACTGGTAGAAAACCTTGGATATCTGATGGATGAACATAGAAAGTATAAGATTGCTAGTGATGAAGTAGGTAAAAGGAACTATTGACAGTTAAGAAATACTATAAATAGGAAGTGCAAATTAGTGAAAGAAGAATAGATTAAAGAAAAGTGTTCAGAAGGGGAAAGAGAAATGATCATTGGTAAAATGGACAGAGCATTCAGAAAAGTAAAGGAGAATTTTGTGGTACATTAATTAAAATTTAATGTGTCAAATAAAGATGGTATATCAATTGATAATACAAAAGAAAAGGTTGAAAATGGGTGGAATGTTGAAAATGAATTTCAATATGTTGAGGAGTTTTATGGAGGAAATGAATTAAAAACTGCTGTTGTAGAGGAAGTCAAAGAGGATGAAAAGGGAGATACAATACTGAGATCTGAATTTAATAGAACATTAAAAGATTTGAATGGCAGCAAGGCTCCTGGGATAGATGGGATACCAGCAGAATTACTGCGCAGTGCAGGTGAGGAAGCAATAGATAGATTATATAAACTGGTGTGTAATATTTATGAAAAAGGGGAAGTTCCATCAGACTTCAAAAATATTGTTATTGTCATGATTCCAAAGAAAGCAGGAACAGATAAATGTGAAGAATACAGAACAATTAGCTTAACTACTCATGCATCAAAAATCTTACCTTGAATTCTGTACTGAAGAATTGAGAGGAGAGTGGAAGAAGTGTTAGGAGAAGGCCAATTTGGTTTCAGGAAAAGTATAGGGACAAGAGAAGTAATTTTAGCACTCAGATTAATAGTAGAAGGAAGATTAAAGAAAAACTTCAACATACACGGCATTTATGCGCTTATAAAAGACATTTGATAATGTAGGCTGGAATAAAGTGGCTTGAAAGGTGGATAGAATATATTAAAAAAATTTTTTTAAATTTAGCATTCAAGTATAGAGATGGAAGAGTAATTGCTAACATTTGCAGGAACAAACTGCAACAGTAATAATCAAAGAACATAAGAAACAAATGGTAATAAAAAAGGTAGAGTGAAAAGATTGTTTTCTATCGCCGTTACTTTTTAATCTTTACTTAGAACTAGATTTATTTCCAAAGATATTAGTTACTTGGATGAGAAGCTGATGTTACAAGAGAAAATAACATCATAAAAAAAAAAAGGTAAAAAAAATGTATCCTAACATCAAAATAAATTTATCACTTACATCATTTTATCTTTTATTTATTACTTCCTATATCATGTAGGATTTTATCCTGCACTATTATTATTTATGATGTTTTTTATGAAAGAATATTAAAATATCTACATTAGATTAGAATTTTGCAATTAGTGTTTTCTCATTTATGTGTTATTTATATTTAAATTTTTAACAGATATTTTGTAGCTACTGTAATCTGATGTTAGATTTACAAAATCAAATTTTTCTTTAATTGTACTAGGTGTACAAAAAAGAATGTTGGGGTTTTAATTTCTTATAATATCTTATGGATGAGCCATAAAGAGTTGATTTAAGGCTAGAATCAAAGAGCAAAAAAGATAGTTTTAGTAGTGCAAATGACCGTGGTTAATTCTCTTAATTTTTTCTTGAAGTGCCACTAACAAAGGTGGCAACTTTGAACAAAAATTATTCTATGATTTACAGTTTGTTAAATGTGAATCTGTAATTACAGTTCAGTTTACATTCTGTAAAAAGTTTACTGGTGATCCAAAAATGACCATAACATTCATCCACAACATAATGAGTTTGAAACGACCAGATGTTTGTGTAAAGGGAAGAGACAGAAGTATAGAACAATCAGGTTGTCTGAAGAAAATGTTGAATGTGTCAAGGAGTCTTTCCTGTGTAGTCCTAAAAAAGCTGTTAGAAAGGCCAGTTGTGAATTGAAGAAATTCAAGAAAACGCTTACATGTGCATCTATACCATTTACAATTATTTCAGGCTTTGAAACCTACTGACCACACATGGCATGCCAGTTTTGCAATCGAAGTGTTGCAGCATGAAGTTAATGTCTTTCTTGAGCATATTATTTTATTGATGAGTCATTATTTAATCTTAGTTGAGAAGTTAACTCGCATAATATCATTATCTAAGGATTAAAAAATCTTATGAACTCTTATAATTCAAAAGTGACAACCCAAAATTAAATATTTTCTGTGCAATATCCCAATGGTAAGTTTATTTCCCATTGTTTTTCACTGAAGCAAACATAACAGAAGTTGCTTATTTGAATATGCTGCATATATTGCGCTTTTCCCTAACTGAAAAAGATGACCAGAAAATTGTATTTGTCAAGAAGGTGATGCGTATCTTCACTGGCATATCTCTGTACAGTATTGTTTGAATGATGTCTTCTTTACTGTTGGATTAGTTAGCAAGGACCTGGTGACAGAATTTGTTTCTAAAGTTATTAAATCTGACTCCATATTATTTTTTCCTGAGGGGTTTTATATATGATCTTAAGTATGTGCTTCTGCTACCTACAATCTATCTGATTTAAAGCACAGAATTGAAGCAGCTGTTTCTTCCATTTTTCCAGACATGCTGGTTAAAGGATTGGATAAACTCTCCTGTTAGTTGTATGTGTGCTGTGTGATTAAAGGTATTCGCTCACATTGCGCTCTTTTAGGGAAATACTATGAGATTTACTCTTTTATTGTATTTCTGATTCATTATTGTAACTCAAAGATATTATCTAGATCTTAGAGCTCTCTCAAGAGATTGTCTGTTCTCTTAAGTTGTTATACATTATAGTTTCAATTTAAATCATGAAGAATTTTCAGTAAATATGTATGTTACACTACTTTATTGTGATAACTTACATAGAGTACTTTTTTAGAATGGCAAAAGTTCTTCAGCTACAGGCTACAGAATCGTAACAGAAGGTAGTCTATTTCACTTTTGCATTTGAAAGTCTGTTGTACATTATTTTTTAACCAAATTTGTATGTTACTCTTTGCTGGGATAGAGACATTTAGAAATTTTCTGTGAATATTTTAGGCATTTCTTGAAAGGATCCACAATGCAAATAAGCTTTTATTATAGCAACCCTTTTCTCGATCAAATAAAAATCTTAGAAAAACACAACTGCAGAGAACAAAACTATACACATTGTATTGAGCATGAACACTTTACAGCTGGCAACAATAGATGAGTATAGTAACATACACAACAGTAGCGGCATTAGTAGCAACAGCATTAAAGGTAACCTCAAATAACTGCAATTGACTGACTTTATTCAGTTTTAAGTTGCTCACCTGGTATTTTTGAAAACTGTGTTGTTTCTTTTTTGGTGTGGAATAAATAGTTAAATTTTTGTTTATGTTTTTAAAAATTTCTACTTATATTATCTGTTCTAAAGGTAAATATTTTAAGAACTGTTAACAAAAAATAAAAATCTATTACTAGATGTTCATTTTGATTGATAATTGTCATCATTAGCAGGCTAAGTATTTTTTTAATTTTGATTGTCTAGTGTGTATTGTATTACTTTTTTACAATTAATAGTTGAAGTTAACATCTACTTTGAGATCTTTTTTATGTACAATTCTGAATGTTAGTTAACAATGTCTAGGTAACAGTTCAACAATAACTATTTAGTACAATTAATACCTGTGTAATAATTTTTTTTGGTTTTCCTCAATATTTTAAATAGTGTTTTATGTAATGTAACTTTACACCTTTATCATTAATGCTATCTGTTGTCATTAGATTAATTTTTATCAATCATGTTATTAATTATTTGTTTTGTATGTAATTCTTTGTTTGGGTAGCTATTTTTCCAAAAATATTCAGCATATAGTAATTTTAGATGTAGTTATAATAATACTTGTTTTTTTTTTTAAATATTGTATATTTTAAACATTTTGTAATTTTAAATTTCACTTTATTTTCATGTTCAGATAATTTTTACCTATTTTTAAAATTATACCTGTTATTTATGATTATTATAGTACAAGATTTGGCAGATGATTTCTGCAGATTTTTTTTTTTTAATGAAATTCATTTTAAATTAATGATTAATGATAATTTAATACATTTAAATTTGCCTTGCAAAAATTTGCCACAATTACCTGTAATTAAATATACCTAATTCATTTATTTTAATTATGTGATAACACATGGTTGCCTGTAAAAAAAATAGCCTTGTGCAATTGTTGCCATTATTTGAAGTAATTACTTTCAGTCTGGATGAGTGTGAACGAGAGAGAAGAAAGCGCATTTTGCTTCATCTTGTAAACAGGAACGCGTGACCATTATATGTAGAGTATGTTTATTTTGTTTTTCAAAAAAATGAAATTTCAATTTAGTACATAATCTTTTTGAAAAACACGATGAGCATAAATAATTAACATTAATATACCTGTTTACACCTGGCAACTTGGAGGTTGCGGCTGACTGAGAGGTGCCAACCATTTTTTTTTTACATTCTTCATATTATTTTCTTTCAAAAGATATGTAATTCACAAAAAAAAATATATAGTTGCAATTCATTAAAATAAATTCATTACAATATATTTAATTTAAGATAATTTCAGATAATTTTTGCTAGCTAATCCAGCAGCAATGTATTAGATTATCATTAATCATTCATTTAAATAGAGTTTCATTAAAAAAACAGATACCTGCAGAAATCTGCTGCCAGATCTTAGACTATTAATTATTGAAATGTATTTAATAATATCTTTTTTGTAATCTGTTACTTTAATTTTTATATTATTGTCTGTGTGAATGGTTTTCAAACTCTCTGTTACAAAGGGCACCTAAGAGCAGAAAAGACAGTTTTACCCAACAAGTTTTAAGAAAAGGCATTAAATATGCTGTTGCTATATTGGAAAGTTCTTGAATTCACTATGGATGTGACATTTAAATTCAAGAACATGAGATAGTTTCATGAAAAACATCATTCATAACTCAAGTTGATCAGGAAAGGTAGTTACTTTTATATGGATTTGAATACTAGATTGTGGATACCAGTGTTCTTTGGCAATTGGGTTTCAATTAACCATACTTCTCAGGAGTGGTCGACCTGAGACTGTACAAGACTATACTTGATTCACATTATCATATCATTCTCATTCATCCTCTAAAGTAATACCTTATGGTGGTTTCAGAGGTTAAACGGAAAAAGAGAGAGCATTAACCCTTAACAACCGCGCCGATCAGAGACAAATTGCTGGGCTGACTAAATTAACTTACACGCAGTCATTTACATCCTCACCATTTTGATATTTTTGATAAAAAAAATTTCAAAAATTTTAAAAAACTCCATATTTGTATAAATCAAATGTCATTTCAATACAACCAGTATAACAATTATCACAGATACAAATAAAAATCGTCCTTTTTTAATTATATAACATTTGTATAATTCAAGAATTTTATCTTTTTCCTTTGCCGATAAATATGTTTTTTTACGATTTTTATTTGCTCTACGTATAAAGCAGAAAGTTTCTTGATTTGAAAGAAACTGTATTTTCTAAGATAGGTTGAAAATTGTGAGAGATCTATTTGCATAAAGAAGACAATATTTAGAAAATAATTGCACGTATGGTTCATCTACATTGTCTTCCGCTAAAAGTTCCCGTATTCTTTAATCGCTAATAAGTCTATTCATGTTAAAAAAATAACAATAGTAACAGGTAAAATAAGTCAGCTCTGAAAAAAAATTAAGTTAAAAAAAAAAACAAAGTAAGTAAATCTGAAGTGTGCCCTACACCGCCAAATTTCAAAAATAACCACATGCGCACTTCACTCATTATTTGTACATTTATAAATATTGCCACTGTATAAAAAATATATACGCAAAGAAAAAATTATTTAAATTTAAAAAAATAATGAGAATTCGATATTCGCTAAAAGAAACAAGCAATGTGTATAAAGGCAGCTCTGGGAGGGGGGATTGTGGTTAGTCATCTTGACCGCGCTGTGCCGGAAATATACATTGTAGTAAAAAATAAGATATCTTTTTTTGTACTCAACAAAATGTCCTTCTATGAGTTTCTCTATTATATCGTGAAATATAAAATGTAAAAACCAAGCTAGTAGACTGAAAAAAATATAAAATAATAATAAAAAACTGAGTCATGTCCTAAAAGTTACATGTTTGGATGTAAATTGTCATAAAACTATCAAACTTCATGCCTGTCGACCGGGCAAAAGATATAATACTAGACAAAATGGAGAACACGCCCATACAAACAAAACCTTTGTATGATAAAGATAGAATGAGTAGGAAATTATATATCCCGCTAAGAAGGGTCAGATTAGGCTTTCTCAAGCCAGTCATAAACTTCTATGAGAAAGGCGTGTAAAAACGTTCCATATATCCTACAATACATTGTGATATCTTCTTGGAAAATGCGAATTGTTGCCAATAATCATATATAAATATAATAATTGTACGAATAGATTTACACGCCTACAATTGTAATGAATGTAAGAGCCTACAAAGTAACAGATTATAGTTATCGCGGTGCATAAGGGTTAGGTTGATCAGTTGTTATTTTCCAATTTTGTCTTGAATTTGAAAAAGTGAATATTTTTTTCTTGTAGGCGCAAGTTATATTTATTGAAAAGAGATGATATGTGTGTATTAAGCAAGTCAGTTTACAGAATCAAGCATAACACAATTGGGCAGCCAATTTACTGTATGGAAAGTTAGTAAAATAGAGAGAAAAGTTATGTTTTAAAATATTCTGTTTCTATGCACAGTGCAACATGCCCGGATAATATACTGTTAAATTTTTATGTCATTGTCAAGGATTGACCATGTATTTGATCTACAGAACTTTTTTATGCACAAAGCAGTTACTCCATACAGTTAACACCATAGTGAAGTGAGCAGTAACTCACTTCATTGAACAAAAACCACACTGAAGTTTATGTTAGTAGTCATCACCCCCAAGTTCTAATCCATATTTTATTCATTCATCACATCTGCATATTTTATGTATTATAATTAAACTTAAATATTAGGAACATTTAAACCTGACATGGATTTTGAAAATCCATAGTTCATCATTAATAATTTTTTTTTTTCATAAAATCATAATCAATCATCTACTTAGTAACTAAAATTATAATTTTTTATTAAATAATGTTTTAAATTCATCCAAAAGCTTCATTGTTTGTACAATGAGAAATTAACCTTAAACCTAAATTTTATAGAAAAAAATAATTGTAATATTTATTTACAATTTAATACAGGGGCAAACTCATGAACACATTTGCAATGAATGCACTTCATAGTGCATTAAAGAATAACAAAATAACTTTCCAGTACCCAACATTTTTTAAAGAAGTAGACAATTTTATAATTTCATGTTTTACAAATTTTGTTACATTCCCTTGAAAATGTAAGAATCACATGATGTCTCCAAAAGCAGAAAGTGTACAAGTTAAAATTTTTAAGGGTATTTTAAAACTGTGTGTAGTTAACCTGGTACAGAACCCCTAAGATTATTTTAGACTTCTGATTCCACTTTGAGAAACATGGTCTGTGTAATTCACTAGTCTACATTTATGATGCTATTTAATTAGTTACTATTTTTTCTTCTGTTCAGTAGTAAAGATATTTAATTTGTTATTTATCATTGTAATTGGATTTCTTGGTCTGATTTTTTTTGTAAATCTCCAATTTTCGTTTGCTTATTTTATGATTTTGATATCGAATAAATGTATTCTGATATCATTTTGTGTTTTCAATATCTCTTCTTTATGTTAAACTTTTGAATTAATTTTGTGGTGTTCTGGATTCATTTGTTAGTTTTACATCAAAAAATTGTAATTCCACTTCTAATCAAAAGTTGTATTTTACAAGTATATTTGATATAAAAAAATCATAATATTTTTTCATATATTGTAAATATCTCTTTATGTTACATTTTAGGAAACCCATTTTTTAATAATTTAATTTCATTCATTTCATTTATATATAAAAATGATTTTAGGAAGCAATAGTATACTTTATGTAAGCATTCTCATGTCATTATAAAAGAAATATTAAAATATTGAAAAGGATGAGGAATAATATATGTATTAAAAACAGTTCAGTATGCAGTTTTTAAAAATCCTCCTTTACCCTAAAAACATTGGGTGAAAAATGTGGAATTCTGTTTAATCATTGGGTTAGAGATAACAGTGATGGAGAAGAACGAGACCAGAGATGACAAGATTAAAAGGAGAATGAATGGCTTGAACAACTGTTTTCAGTAGTCAGTTTTATTATGGAAGGAAGCTGCATAGAAGAGATAACAATCAAAATAGCATGGTCGAATGAAGAATATTAACTTATTACTCAGTTTTGTATAGTGCTTTACATGAGTATTATTTAATATGTTGCAGAAATATGGATTAAGAAAGAAAGAGAAGAAAAATGATTACCAAGTTTTAAAATGTGGCTGAGGTTAAAAATGAAAAAAGAACATTCTGGTAAGAATAAGAATGATTGTATCCTGAAAGAAGAAAATGAAGAATGAGTAATGTAAGGCAGTAAGAAAGAGAAACGCTAATTGTAAGGAAATTAAAAAGTAACTACCTGGTAAAGACTAATGTAGAGGAAAAGATGAAAAAAATATAGGAGAAGACAATTCTGAATATAGGGAGATTTGAAGAGAGGATGAATGTATATGCTGAAATAACAGTAACTAATGTGATAGAATAACATAGATGGCAAAATTCCATTAACGCCATTCTATGGACTGCTTTGTACTGGTTATTGATATCTTCTTGCTGTATTCAATTTTGATTTTAGAAATGATTCAACAAATTCTATTGATTATGCTTGAGATTGTGAGAAATAACATTAGAAATTCTTTTCTAAACCAGCAAAGTATTACAAGAAGGCAAGTGTTCTCCATTCAAATATTGAGGGACTTGCCCTGTACTGCCTATGTTAATAAAAAAAAAAGTTGGTATTCAGCAAAAAACTGCTGGCAATCAGCAGTTATTTATTAAATAAGTAGTATTAATGAAGGGGTCCACCCGATTTTTTTCCACATTAACATGAATAATCATTGTTGCTGTGGAATTACAATGCTTATAGCCAGTAGCTTGATGTGTGGTTGAGAAGCAGTAGTCTTTATTCCATACAATATTGTGCCACATGAATGTAGCCAAATGCAACTCAAATTATGCTGTACCATTCTATGATGACACTTGTTTTACCACTTCACATTGTCTCGAATTATGTTTAATATTTTTAATATAAGCCCCAGTTTCAGGGTCACTGTAGTAATCCCTGTGATTGGCTCTGTGTAAATACTCCTTCCAACTCTGTTGTGCAACATCCTTTCCAACAGTCATGTATTGTTTTCCAGCTGTGATATTATTCTTCATTACATCCGATAGGATTGTTCGTGAGCAGTTGGATACAATCATACAATATAGTTGCTGGCTTCTTGACTTGTGCCATTGAATATCCATTGTTGTCGGTGTACATGTGCAACATTATCCTTCCATTTACTGAATAAGCTCACATCAGTTAAATGATTTTATCAGGCCTTCCAATTTTAACAATAGACTAATTGTTAATGCATCTGTGTTTATTTCCCACAAGTATAGTGTAGTGTTTATCATGCATATTCTTCCATCAAATGATGAGTAATTCTGATTAGTTACAGAAAAATGAATTGCTGATTGATAATTATTTAAAAGATTTAGAAAATTGAATACATGTAATTGCATGTGTTGTATTGTTTGATTGTGAATTATCCAATTCATAAGTTATATTTATACTGCTTGTAACATTACTCTATGCATGCAAAATTGTCAAATATATAAGCATCGTAACTTACTCAAGCTTTTAATCTCTTGTATTTGTGTTTTTTTAAGATTTTTTTGTTTCTGAGTGTGAACATAAAATATAGTTTGAAACTTAATAGATTAAGGCAATTATATATTTAATTTTATTTATTTGTAAAAATGTTTATAACCTCATCTTAATACCGTTTTGAGAAATATCAAGTGCACGTGTTATCAAGTTACCTGGACAGTAAGTAAACTGGCTCGTGATCATCATATTGGCCACTATATTAGTCCATCTGAAACATTCAAGTTTGATTTTTAACTCTTTATCATCACCATCACATAAAATAATCACTTTATAAGAGCTTTTTGTTCATAGAAATTTGTAAATAAATAAAATATCTACAAAGGACATTTTGAACTTCTCTTTTTCACTGTGGTCATAGAAGAACTTGTAACTGGTGAGGGTTTGTATTTTTAAATTCTTCATCTTTCTGAAGAATCAGTACAGTTTAGTATTTGTTACATATTATGGGAAGAGTTAATTGTTTGGCATATGTTTCAATAAATATGGTTTTATCATTATCTGCTTTGTTGCCATTTCTGTTTTAGAAAAAAGGCTTGATTTTGTTTTTTTTGGAAAGAACATTTTACAATAAATGTTTTAGGAAAATCATGTACATATTTAGTTTTGGTGTAAATCATTCTATATCTTCTAGCATATAAAATAATAGCAATAATAATGAACCTAATAAGGAGTCTGTTGAATTAAAACAAGTGTTTTGATATTTATTGACAAGATAAAACTTTTTCCTAAGGATTTCAATTTATTAGATTTATTTAATTGCATATTTTATAAGAAAAAAGCTTGAAAAGGGATAATAAACAATGTAGTTTTTGGATACTATTACAGATTATATAAAAGAGTGAATTAATTAAACATTTTTAAGATGAGTCATAGTAAGCGTGAACTGCATGCATATTTAAATCTGTATATAAAATGTTCAGTTATCTATCTATCCATAGTTGTTATTTGTTGTGCAAATATATAACAAAAAAAAAAGGTGTAATAGTAATAAAAAGTAGATAAAAATAATTTAAAAGTATAATATTTTGGGTTTTTAAGTATATTTTAATAAAATCTTATTTTTCCTTTTGGTGAATGATGAATTTTTTTTTACAGTACATTAGGATCATTTCGTAAAGCAAATGTTTTATGCATGCTGACAATTGATAAATCCAATAAGGAAGAATTATTTAGAGGATCTGAAGGTGAACCAAACATGAGACTGAGGTACGTAATTTCACACAAATCTTCATCCCACAACTTCATTTGGTATTCAATTCTATAATTATGGAACACAAGGGTGGTGGGAGTTTATTTTTCCTCCCTACAATTTGCAGAGCATGGGCTGATGCCCCTTGCTGCTGTGTCTTTGTAGTATTGGGCGGGTCATTGTTTTAACTGGAGGTTTTTTATTACTGTTTTGGTTTATGGACGAATTCGGTATTTGCGTTTCATTCCTTTGGAAGTTTGGAGAAATACTGGGGCTGAATTCGGGTGGCAGGGCCTGCAAAACCCGCTGCTCGCAGCGTGATTTCCCTTCAGTCCATCCACAGAAGTCCTTTTGGTGCTGACACCTTTTGGGCTGGCAGGAATACGCCTTTCGGGGCCCTAATATTTGGTGGAAGCAATGCTTCTCCCCTTTCCAAAGGGAGTTGCATTTGCTGGCTGAAGTAAATTGTAAGCTTCAGTAAGAAAATGGGTGGTAGATTAGGAGAAGATTAGTATCTTCTTTGTTTTGGCTGCCCTTTCTGCAGGTTGTCTTCTGGGGTATAATTATGTATAATTCTTTTAAAAATTTGTTGTTTTAGATTTTTCTCTGTTTTAAAAAAATATTGAAAGATATTATGATTGCATATGCAAATTTTGGTGTCCAGTACTGGAATAATGTAATCTTAAAAAGGTAGTATTTTCATTTGTTCTATTGTCATTGTTCCCAACTATTAGATTCTGATTTTATTAAGTTTTTATTTAAATCATGAACTTTGAGTTTGATCTGGTGGTACCTCATTTTATATGTTTGTTTATATTTATAAATATAATATTTTTTTAAGTACATTCACTTTTTATCATAATTACATACTTCTAAAATCTCTTAATTATTTTTGCAATCAGTAATACTATATTTGTATTGTAACAGATGGCCAGCTACATTAGATATGCCTGGTTGTTTTTTTTTTAATTTTTTTTTATAAATTGTTTTTTAAATGAACTATTGGCTGTATCAATATAAATATTATTACATTCGTTGCATATAATTTTGTACATCTAATAATTACAATATTTTAAATTTATATACAAAATAGAAAATAACAGAAAATACATTTTGTAGGTATTGAAATCAAAATAAATATAAACAACATAACTAGAAACATCATTTTATAAAAACCTACAACAATTAATATTATAATAATTTAAAACCTGGCCACCCATGGGCACAAAAAATAAGTATATATATAAAAAAAATTATATTAAGAACTATTCATTAGACAAAAAACCCATAAAAAAGAAACTCAAAAAATAAATTTATGAAATAAAACAAATAGCAATAATTAATGGTTTTGGTGATGAAATTGTAGAAAAAATGTATGAAAATAAAAAAACACTAACATAATTTTACTAAAATTAAAAAAAAAAAATAAATAACACAAATATTAGAAATAGTTTATATCTAGAATATAATTACACTAATAAAATAACAGAAAAAATTATTAACGTCATATTTTAAAAATAAATGTAAAAAGCATATAAACCAAATAATCACTTATTTTTTATTTTTATGACTGAATAGGATCACTTTAGTCAGTACATTATTCAAGTTTCTTCAAAGGGACTGTTTCGACCTTGCAATCCTTCCAGTACATTTTCATATGTTCTGATCTCCATGCCTTTTCTGGTGTTGAAAATGTTCTGTGAATTTGTATGTTGCAAGTATGAAGCAAGTGTTTTTATCCTTAATTTTTAAAAAATTTTATCTTTAAAATAATCACTTCATAAAATATTTAATAAACATAATTGAGAGGAATGTATAAAATTAAATGCAACATAGTCTTTATATTGATACAACCAATAGATCATTTAAAAAAAGATTTACAAAACATGATAAAGCATACAAAAACAAAAAAGGAGATTTATCTAATGTAGCTGACCATTTATTAGATATAAATAGTGTTACCAATTGTAAGAATAATTTAGAATTTTTTATAAGTATGTAATAATGATAAAAAATGAATATACTCAAAAAAATATTACATTTATAAATATAAACGAAAATATATCAGGGAAACCACCAAATCAAATTCAAAATTCGTGATTTAATTAAAATCATAATAAAATTAGAATCTAATAATTGGCAATAATGACAATAGAAGAAAGGAAAATGTTAAAGACTACATCATTTGTATTGGACAGCAAAATTTGCATATGTGTTCATAATATTATTCAAAATCTTTTTCAACTGAGAAAAATCTAAAATATCAAATTTTAAAAATGATTGTGTATAATGTAATTATATAATTCAGTACCAACTGAAAACACATGATCCTGTGAAAATTGATTCTTGGAAATTAATATGGTAATAACTGTGTCTATTTACTAATAGACTAATTGTCTATTAAGTATTTACTAATTAATAGCTGTGTTTTGGTGGTTATATTTTACATAATATTAAATTTTATTAACACAATGAACAATATGTTAATGAATTATTATTATAATTATATATATATATATATATATATATAT
>JAAAKQ030099597.1:1647-14429 GCA_010016005.3 Zanna intricata
TAAATTAAACTTAAATAAACCTAAAAGAAATTGGTTGATGTCAAATTAACAATTTGTAAAAGAATTGTATAAATACAAAATTTATAAAAGAATTGAACGTTTTCTCTAATTTTTAGTGCAATTTAGATTATTTACATGAGAAAGTCTCTGGAATGCAGGATATTCCATATTATTATAAGTTTTTCAACTTGAAAAATCAGCAGCCTGTTTGTTGAAAAACAAAGTTAGTTGAGATTATAAATTAGGTTTTAATTTGAAGCAGTTATTTACTTTTGTAAATTATTTATGTAAACTTATTTACTTTTTGTAAATTTTGGAAATGTGATGAGAAAAGAAAACAACTACAGAATCCAAACTGCTTTAGATAATTTTTTTTTTTATCAATAAAATACCAAATCACATATGCAATGATTTTAAAACTTTTTTTATATTTACATATTTTAAGGTAGGTTATGAGTAGAACCCAAAATTAACCAGAATTTGTTTAATATAATTTATAACTTCATGGCCATGGTGCAGTTCATTAAAACCACCATAACAAAAAATTGAGAAGCAAAAATTTCAACGAGATTAAATGTAACATTGACAGGTGATGCCGTAGACTGACAAAGAAAAAGTCATTTGACAGCTCCTACCAGGAGAACCAAGTACTACGGAAACTCAGCACAACATGATTTCAATTATTTTTGGTTCTCCAGTTATATCCGGTATTTTTGTTTATTTTATTTGTATTCCTATAATTAACACTCTTCCGTTTATCATGTTTCCAACTTGTATAGGTAGTAGTAAAACCTTAGCATTATTCAAATTCAGTTTCAATTATCATTATTAAATTTTGGTAAATACTGCCCTTGAATGCAGGGATTTATATTGTTAAATTAATTCATATCATTTTTAATAATATACTTTAATTTTTGTTAAATTTAATTTTGTTGGTTAATTTTTCAGATCGACGGCAGTGGATTGTAATTGGCGTTTTGTCTGGGATCTTATTAGTTGTCATCATGTTATTTATGATACTTTGAACTGAAATGTAAATTATTTTTTATTATTGCTATTTATATTTACATTATTCTTACTATGATTATTATTAGATCATTAAAAAAAAAAAAAAAAAAAAAAAAACGTGGTGACAAAACACTTTTTAATAGTATTATTAATTTTTAATAGAATTTCCTACCAAAAAGTAATGGGGAAAAAAAAGAAAGTTCTCATATTTTTCACCATTTACATGTGTATGAATATGTTTGTGATTTATTAGCTTAGGTTTTACTGTTTTAGAAAATTATAGTTGTCTTTATTTTTTAGATATAAATGGTAATTATGTTATGGATAATAATAAGATAAGTTTATTTTATTGTTTTCTTTTCCTTTTTTTTTTTACAATGACTGATGTTTATTTTTTTTTAATTTGTAGTGCTATATTTAATTTTTGTAATGTGGTTCTCTAAATATTTATAATTGTTATTTTTTCTATGTTTTGATTTTTAGCGGATATTAGTGCAATTATTGGTGATTTTATTATATGGGTGATTTTTGTTCATATATTTGTGCAATTATCAGAAATGTGAGTGATTTTGTTTTATCAGTGATTTGGGTTATTTTTAAATAAAAAAAATAATTATATTGCAATTGATATTTTTTTTTTTGTATTTTGTGATAATTACATATAATTCAATGGAATTATGTTTACTGAATAATATTTTTGCTGCTACCAAATGTTGCATATTATCTCTAATGTTATAATATCATAATTGTTATTATGTTAGTACTTTTTTATTTTATATATATATATATATATATATATTGTGTATGTAAATACATGTAATTATTTTATTTATTATTATTTTTGTTTTCCATATTTGGAAGTATTAAGTAATGAAATCAGATTTACAAGGAGCACCTTGTTATGTTTAATTACACCTGTTATTTATTTTTACCTACAGATATTATGTTGTACAAATTTATTTTGTTAAATATATATATTAATATTAACAAAAAATTTGTAGTTATATTATCATTAGTGTATAGTTGTATATTTATCGAAAATTACATATTTTAATCCTCTATGTAATAAAAATGTATAAGTAATTGTGTATAAACATTTTACAATTAATAAATTTATATTCACTTAATACACCAAAAATCATAGGTTTTCACTATTTAATAAAAGTACTTTTTATAACAAAAGGAGAAAACAAAAGAAAAAGAAAACTGAACTATGGAAATTAATTTTAAGAAAAAGTTTTTAAATTTGAATAGTTAAATTAAAGCACACTTCTAATTCTTATTTATCCGTAATTTATCAATGTTGTTGTTTGATCCTTGTTTATCAAAACAATATCCTTATTTTATTAAAATTATTAATACTGTATTCAATGAAAAATTACATTTTTCTTACCTCAAAAAACACCTTGCTACTCAAGAATTGTCGTATTCAACTTCTCCTACCTTGTTTTTGTTAATATTGTTTTTAATTTATCTTCAACAACTTTAAAAATAATGTAAAACTTTAACTTTACTGAATATCATACTACTGGTTGAAGGTTTCTAAAAAAATTCTATATAATTTATACCATTTAATTCCAGAAGGCCTTGGCTGAATACACCTGGAAGTTGATACGACTTAAAAATGTAAACCTCGAGTTGTGATTAGGCAAGGTTAACATACTAATTTTGCACATTCAAACATGGTTTTTCTTTAGTAGTCATATTCTTTATTTAATTTCTATTGAAATTTTTATCTTTTTATTTTTATTCTTTTTAAATTTTTATTTTTATTTTTATCTTTTTCTAATTATAAAATATGAAATTTAAACATTCCAAAATATAAAAAATTGTTATAATTTGAGTTACGTTATTGATTTGTTGTTGATGTAACAAAAGAAAAAATAGTACAAAAGAAACATTTTACATTCCATGTTTATAATGTTTATATCCGTTTTAATATTAGTGTGTCTATTTTTTAATCGTAATTTAATTTTTTAGTTATTTTCAATAAAATTTTTGTTAATTCACCAAATTATAATAGTTTATCAATTATTTTTACTTAACATATGCTCAGTTTTTAGTGTAGTCAGTTATAGATTTCAGTGTTTCAAGTATTTATAGATTTCAGGGTTTTTATGTAAATATTTTATATTCATTTCTCCACGTTTCATAGATGCTAGTTAATTTTCTTGCACATTAGAAGTGTGATTGAACATTTAGCAAATTATAACATTTGATAGTTATGACTAATAGTGACTTTTTTAGTATTATAGTATTGAGTGATATATTGGTTAGCTATTTAATACATACAGTATTTGTCTCAACTGTATAATAAATATTCAAAGCAAAACTCCATGGTCATTTTAGTCTTCAAATGATTGGTCATTTATTAACAAAGAGAGTAATAAAAAAGTCTTTCAATAAAGAAACAATCATAAACTTAATCAAGTATAAGAAGATGCCAACAAGATGAGGAAGATACCCCATTATCATCCTTGTCCCATAATCCTGACCGGGATAGACTCTGGGCTGAATGCTCTGAAATTGCCCAGACAACCACATTTGGCTCTGGAAAGTCATATGCTTCAAAGGGTAGGTACCGAAATCGCCTCCGATACCAACTCAAGAGGAAGTATGCCCCCTAGTAAGAAAACAAAGGGATTTCTGCCCACTCTGGGCGGAAAGGGAGGCGTTGCGGATGATAAGCTAACTAGCATATCGAACTGCTGGGTCCCAACTGAACAAAACCCTCCAAGGGATTGGAAAGTATTTATGTATACCCGCCAGATCATTAGAATCACCCAGCAACAAAGGGCACAAGCCCATATACTGCGAAAAGTAGGAGAGTAATATACCCTCCGACATCCTTGCGTTCCGTTCCAAGTATAAGAAAACTTAACCCATAACCTGTATGTGCTAACTGCAATTAATTTTTGTTAAAACGTAAAAATGTTTTGATAATAAAAAGGACTTTTCAAAATGTTGTAACATGTTTTTAATCATATTTAACAATTCTTTATCTTAAAATTAATCTCTAATTGGAAATTTTTATTATAAAGATCATTCATTACAGTTCTAAAATACTTTGTAATACCTTTTCTATAATAAACAACTATTTTTTTTATTGATCAAGAACAGCAGTAGACCTTCCTTTACCCAATATGCTCCTCCTCAGCCACAGCCACTAGTTTTACTTTTTCTATAATTTTCTAGAAATGAAATTTTTTTGGTTACACAGGTCTTCCTTCAAGTTGGTATACTACTCAGTAAAGAAGCAGCTGTAAAAGCATATCACAGATGGAACTAGGGCAGCTAACTCAACTCCCATATTTTCCAGGAATTATTATTTATTTGAATTTAAGTTTTCTTAGCAATCACAGAATGTATAATTATTATCTGTATAATATTTTGCTCAGAACTGATCTTAAATAATTTCTGCAGTTGGAATTTGTAGCAGTTTTTGCGCCAATAATCTTCTAGAAAGAAATTAACCCCTTACTAGTCTTTGGCAGAGTACTCTGATATGCATGATGGTAGGGTCTTTGTTGGAATATTATATCAACTTTTTATCCGGTTTTTAATCAATTTTCTGTCATAGTATTGTTTTTTTTTTTTTTTTTTTAGCAGAATTTGCAATAATAATTATGTTAGTTGTTAGTTTAAATAAAATACCAGTTAAAATACAGTATTTGATTGTAATCAGTTGATCTGCTCTAATGGCAAGTTGTTTATTTGCTGTGTTCTGTGAAGTCAGACTCTGAGCACTATATCTCTTATTATATTACAAAATTCTATAAATATATCAGTATAAAAATATGTGATAAATATTGCATGTAGGTGAAATTACAAGGCTAATTGCTTAAATATTTTATATATACATTGACAGAAATTATGCACATAAAATGTGTTTTTTCATACAAAAAATTGTTCTTAAAGTTACATATTAGGTCATTATTAGTCAAAATACATACATTAAACAAAAAACGTAAATAAATAGAACCAGGTAGCATTCATTTAAAAAAAAAAAGAAAAGAGAAATCAATTGGGGGTTAAGTTTAATATTTTTCCCTAAGGCTTAATATTTTTTTATGACATTTATCATTGTTTTAAATTTTGCTGTTTTGTAATGTTTTTGAAACTGAATAATAATATATTTTCCTCATGTTAATTTTTTATTTATATAATCACAAATATAAATAATATGTATTATTTGTACATAATATGTATATAATTAGGATTATAGGAGACCCTTGTTCTACAGCATTTACAATATTTTTTGAAATGGCCTACTTTTTATTTATAAAATTAAGCAGGTAAAATAAAATAATTATGGCTTAGTGGCATCAAGTGCTGAAATTGTTTTCTTTTATGATGTCAAAACTCTTCTATTAATTTTCTTTCCTAATGAATTTACTTTTGTAAAAGGGATTATAAAAATCCTAAAAAATGTTTGTTGGAATATATTTGCCATTAAACCTGATAAGTTACTTAAAAATTTATTTTTTATCTTGATTCACTCATTATTTATTTTTTTTTTGTGTGGAAGAGATATTAATTTTCTTGTTTATTATAAATTGTTTTAAAATAGCATTATTTGCTCCTGATCTAATTCCACACTCTGAAATTATTTGTCGTTGTTTCATACTATTGTGCTCAAAAAGAGAAACCGTTTTCAAATGCTTTCTTGAGTCGTGTGTATTATTACATCTTCAAGACACTCTGAACAAAAAATACTGTAATATGATTTTATATTTAAAAATGAAATAACCTTTTAGAAAACTCTGTTTATAATAAGAAAATTGCTAAATAACCAAAGAACAATAATCTCACATTACACAGACAACTTGAGAAAGTGTGTGGTCAAGCAGTGTAGCCACAATATAGAAATAAACAAAAAAAAATTCCTTTTGTTCGGATTAATTTTCACGATTACAATATATATATTGTTAAATGATGTGTAAGTTTTTATAAATTTATTTCTTGTTTGTACTAAATTTTCTATTATTATTAGTTATTTCCTAATTAACTAATTAAATTTTAAAGTAAACCCAATCACTGGTAATGTGTTTATATATTTTATTATCTATTTTGTTGTAATATATTTTTATGTGCTGCTGTAGTACATAAATAGGTCTAGTCATATACATATATATTATTATTTTATGTAATTAAATAAAAGACATAAAACATATTAGAGGTTGTAAATAAATATTTAGCTATAATTTCTTAAAAGAAAAAAAACATTTATGCTGCTCTGAAATTTTTTAGAATTTATTATTTAAAAAAGTATATATATATTATATCTAGAGTATATAATTTTATAGTAAATGAATAATTATTACTGTATTATATAACTTGTATTTACATAATTTTAAATTGAAATTCAACAGATTCATAAAAAATAAATTTATAAATAGAAATCAATATTTTTTCATATATGTTTATTTTGCTATAAACTGAAATGTACAATATTTTTATTGATAATATAATTTGTTTGTTTTTATAGTATTTGATGAATTCATTTCTTGATAAACTAAGTGATGGTTGTAAGTAGATGATTGTGATTTTCTAAGTATTTGTAAAAAAAATAATGTTTCAGTAATAGATTATAATTATTATATGATTAGAAAAATTGTAAATTATGTTTATTTTACCCGATCATATTCTTTGTGTAAAATATTAAATCTTTATTACTTCTTTTAACTTTGCAAAATTTCTATTTGTTGCCCTGTCATTTTTTGAATTACTTTTAAATCATTATTTTTCCTGTTATGTAATGATTTATTATTTTATATAAAAAATACATTTATACAGGAATCTCTTCTTACAAACATAAATGTTTGAGACAGGAGTATTTAACATAATGTTATTATTTATAAAGAATAATTTAATATCTTGGCAAATTGTCAGAACATCCTGTAATTTTATTTGTATTTAATAGTTGATCAAGTTATGGACTGTTAAGAGAGGTCCTACAAGATGAACCCAAATTATTTTATTAAAGTGTGATATCCACCTCATGAGTATATAAACACAGATATTCAAGCACATATTATGTCAGATTAACAGGACTTTAGATACATTGTTTCCAGATGCAAGCTGTAACTGTTAATTTTTGTAACAGCCACATTACAAATCACAAAACAGCCACATTGTGTTATGGTGATTTGGTTGGTAGTCACTTTTTGAATATGTTTTAGTATTTGATTTTAATCTCAAGCCAATAGATTTGTTTGTTACTTGACTAATGCAAAAAATAAAGATTTGAAAGTAAACTATGGTGTACAAATGTGTAGTTGTGATTGAAATTTAGAGTTGATGTTAACATAAATCTTTCTGTCAAAATCAGAAAATTTATAACTGAAAGATTTGAGCTGTTAAAAGTGGTATATGATGTGGGTGTTCTAAAAAAATCAGTGTCAAAAGATGTAACCACATCTTCTATTGCAAAAAAAAAAAATCATCCAGAAGTGGTAGCCAGAATGAAGACTGATAAATATAAATGTGAACAGAGTTCAAAATTCAGTGTAGTCTAATGATTGAATGAATGATGAAAAAAATTAGGAGATTCTATTCTGAGAAAAAGACCTGACAGAAATGTCAGTCTTCCATTATGAGAAATGGTTAAGTCACAGAGCATTTCTGACAAAAGAATCAGTTTCTAAAATTAAGTCGCTACTTATTTACTCAACATAGCCTCTGGTGATTTCTAAAGATTACATTAAAAGGGTAAGATTTTCTAATATCTCAATATTGGAAATCAAAATCATTCTGGAAAAAGAGTTCCATTTTCCAGAAATGGGAATATTAGACCAGTTTACAGTTACATATTGTGAATACTTCAGGAATTAAATGGTCATATCTTGTATACATGTTTTGTCCATGTTTGGTAAATTTGTAAGTTGAGAATATATACTGTATAAAAGTGACAAATTATTTTTATTTATTTATTTATTCATGTGTTGTTTTTATTATTAATATTAGGATTGGGACATTAATTATATAAATCAATTGAAGTTGTGTGTAGTGTAAGAATTTATATTTGTACAGATTCTTTTATGGTAGTATTTTTTTTTCTGTACCTATTATTTTCATAAAGGTTTTATATATATATTATATGTATATAAAACCTATATTATTATTATTGTAATATATATTTTTATAATTAAGTATTAACTATCTCCTCAAATCTTCTAATCAATTTCTCTTTGTATATGAAAGAAAAACCGTTTCAAGTTTTAAATAGTTCTTTCATGACATGTTTTCAGTAAATAAATAATAGGTAACAGTTAGTAATAATATATCAATATTAATGAAAAATATAGTATAAAATTGTTATTTCATCTATATTTTCCAAAAGGTGGAAAATTAATAAATATTTCCTTATAAATTCTTGCCAAATTACAATTAACACAATTTATTTTGGCCAGTGTCAAATTCAGACTACTCCTGAGATAGTACTATTAGTTAAATAGTTAAAAAATTTACCAGTTAATGGTTTTGTGATAAATGTAATTTGTTTTTATATGTAATATGTTCTACTGTGAAGGTTTTAGTGTGTAGTTTCTTTCAAGTAAAATTAAAAGTAGTAACTGAGGAGAGCATGTATTCAAAATTGTGTAGGCTTCATAAATATTCACAAAATTACAGTTTTTTCTTTAAATGAATGAACAGCCACATATTCAATTTAAATAAATCGATTTTAGAAGAATCGCTTATTTTAGAAAAATGAAAATTCTCTGGGCAAAAATCATTGTCAATTTTTCATCAGTAATGAAAAACATTCAGTATTTCATAGGGTACAATAAGTTGTAAAACTTATAGAAACAATTTCTTTTTAATCTATTTTCATGAAGAATATTTCTAAATGAACCATTTATTTTTAAATATAAAATGTTATTTTTTTAATATAATTTGTTTCTATATGTAAACTTTATGTTGTACAATGTGATTGTGTCATTTGAAATTGTCACATTAATTTATTTTACAAATCAAAGATAGGTGATAAAAGATCAATATTTAAAAAATGCATAATCTAACATTTTTTTTAATAACAATTCCAGATAAATTTGTTGCTACAAATAAGTTTCAAGCCAGTGATATAGAAATTCTCTTTGTTACATATGATATGTGTAAACACATAGGCTTACTTTTTATCTAAGTATATATAATATATTAACGATATTCCTACAACTAATTAAATATTTATAAAGAGTGTGTTTTATATTCCTACCTAAGTAAAACTTTTTTTGAACCTAGCTGATCATGTTCAGATTTAAACCAGTAAAACAAGATTTCTATCTAAATGTTGTTATAAGTCTATTGTAATAAATGAATGTATAATATTTTTTTTAATGGAGCTTGTACTTCCTAGTTGTCACTGCTATATATGGTGGCTATTTTATGATAACAAGAATGATAATGACATTGATCTGCTAGTTTTAAATTGATTTTATTTAAATATAGGAATACCAGAATAAAAGATTATATTCTACTTTTTGAAAAGTAATAATTTTTTGATTACATTGTAATCTAAGAAGTGCGCACCACTGAAGTTTTACGATTTTTATTTTTAATTATACATGTTTATTTTTAATTAACTGTTTAATTACTTGTTTATATGTATTTATTCCATCTATTTAATTGTAGATTTTAATTATAAAACGTCAAGTAACTTTCATAAATTTAATTAAAAATATTACTTCTATTTCAAAATTTATCTTCTATATTAAAGAAATTTATAAATTATCTATTAATAAATTTAATAATGTAAATAAAAGTAACATCTGTTAATTAAATTGTACAGTGATTTAGATTATATTTAAAAAAGAAATGTAAAATTCTCATATTTATTTTGAAAAAAATTTAAGAATATCTAAACAGAATATTATCAATAATAATTATATTGAGTAAAATTTGATCATGTATTAGACATTTTATTGTGCAGCATGTCAATTATATTATGTATAAAAATAATATATTGCATAACAAATAATTTTATTTATTTCTAAATTGTAATTAAATTACTTAATTAAACGAAAAATTTTTTACTTGCCCTAAATATTTTAAATAATTTATTCTGGGATAAGGAATATTATCATAGAAAGATCAAAAACTTTATAATTACCCTTGTTTGTTTTTATCCTATATTACATTTTAAATTCGCTGAATTTCATTGTTGAATCAGATAATTACCTAATGTTATGAATGAAAATTAAAATTTTCAGTATTGATAAAGGACTAACACCTTCATTATTTTAATATTCATAGATATAATCCTGCTTAATTTTGGTTTTAAGTAGTCTACTACTACTCTAGGAATACTTATTTAGTAGTACCTGTCTTTCATCCAAAATCTCACAGTTAAGCTTGGTATTTTTCATTTACTACAAAATTTTCTTTGTAATAAAAAAAGCTGACAACAGTCGTAGGACTTTCCTGTCATGCAGCTTTTTATTGATGCATGGCTTATACACACAACCTAATTTAAAATATGTCAGTGCTGTACTGCTGCTCCTTGTGGGTGACAGGGAGTAACTATTGACACAATATTACCATCTAACTACTAGTTTAGAACATTTCTTGGAGTGGGGGTGCAATTTTGCAAAATCTCTTTTTGTAAATATTATTTTTTAATTGTTAACAAATGTAAGAAAAAATAATACCTTAATTAAGCAAAATCTCAAGATACTGAAGGTAACTGTTTAAGTTGAAAATTTAATGGCTTAAATGGCCCATATACAGAAGTAATCCAACCAACCAACCATATACAGAAGTAAATCTAACCAAAATTGGTCTATTTCTGGAGATAAAAGGTGATTTAGAGTACAACACTAAATACACATGCACATGCACGAACAAACTATGAACATCCAGAAAATTTCTATTCAGTTTTTTGGGTTCCTTAGGTGTCAAAGTGTCGAAGATCCAGTGAATACCTTATATGCCTGAATTGGACAGATTACAGTACTTTGCTTTTTACAACTATAGTGCTAGAAGAGTAAGTAAAAGTAAGGCAGCTGTAATGTGAAGCATGAGTAAATATAATATTATATTATAATATAATATAATATATTACATTGTATTCTATTTCAGGAGGAATAAGGAGGATAAGCATTTTAGCAACTACCTTAACATCCAGTGACACTGACCCCTGAAATAGATAGTAGGGAACCCCTCTACCAGATCACACTAAGATGTTCTGGTTCTGCCGGTCTTGACATCTTCAGCTAGGACCTAGCAAGGAAGATCCCACAGTACTCAGAATGAGAAAAATGAGATCAATTAGTTTATTGGCCTTTCTTTCCTCCTTGGTAATGGTATTGACAAGGAGTATTTGTTAGGGGAAAAAACTGAAATTTGTAACTAACCATTTAATTATTAAATTAAAAACCTATCCTTCGGAATGGATATGAGAAAAAATGTACTACTCTCAAACGAACTAGAATAGAAGGCAAACAACCCTACCCGTAGGAAAATTTAGGCCTTATGTAGATACTTATAAGGTCATACTTATCCTTATAATCATATTTACCTTATAAGATCATACTTATCTTGGTTCAGAATTTTACTGGTAATAATTTAGACATAAGCTGCAAATTAAAATTTCCTCCAAATATTAAACAGGTGCAGAGTTTTATAATAAACAACTCAAGAATTGTATGGCATGTTTGAAACATAATTCATTCAGCTAAATCATCACACTGGAGTACATCTGCAAGTAGAGTAGGTATAAATGCTTTAGTGGTGTCTCGATTTTAAAATAAATGTAATCCAAGAAGTCATATTAAAAAAAGAGTTAGATCTTTCAGAGAGATGATCATCTCTCTGAATCAATCAATCTCTCTGATACTGCCTCTCCTCAAAATAGCTAAAACTGTTTTAAGCAATTTCTACTCCATACACCTTTTGATTAAGATACTGTGATTTTAACATACAATAATAACTATTTATCTCAATTGTACATTTGCTCTTTTCTCTGGGTATAAGCTAATTCATATTTACTCTACTTGTGGAGTGCTGAAATGCCCGTCTTGTGGAGAGCTACCCTTCCCGTTCCTACTGCAGGCTAGGTGTGCATTTCGCACACCCGGTTCTTCCCCCATGCGCGATCCAAATTGTCCAGATTAGACAAACAATAAATACTAACATTACAAACACACACTTGATTGCTCTATATACATATGTACTTTCAAAAGAGAGAGAGAGTACACTCTCTTTTCTTTCCAGGTTTTCAACATTTTGTACACAGAGCTTTCCTCAATAAAAGCCTTCAGAAAAGGAAAATCTGGCTACTCTTTTGAGTGACCTTTCTTTAATAAAAACAAAGGTTTTGGCATTACCTTGGAAGGATGATGGATTATTTGACACACTACAGAAAGGACTGTGTTCTGTAAGGATGGAGTTTGAGCTCATTAAAGCAAAGTAATTATAACTCGGTCTTGTTGAACACTGTTCTTGATGAAGTATCCTCTATTAAGGCAGAAGTACTTAAGATAAAAGAAAACAATTTGGGCTCCACATTGATAGAAACTGTGAGAAATGATCTTTCCTTCGTAAGGATGGAGGTAATTTCTTTATGAGAAGAGAACTCTCTATCTTAAAAGAGTCAATTTTACAATACAATACGACTATAAAACGTAAGCAAACTGCAGCTTCGGTTGGAAAATCAAATAGTGATGTGGATAACTTAGTAGTACCAGTAAGTTCTGAGCTGCTCAGTCAATAAAAAAACAGATAAACAATAAAAAACAGAAGAATAAAAAGAAAAATCAGAAAAAGAGGAGCTATAT
>JAAAKQ030099642.1:0-14429 GCA_010016005.3 Zanna intricata
TGTCACGCCAACGTAGACCCCCGTCGAGTCTCCCGTGGACCCCTGGGGGTCCACCTGGACCACTTTGGGAATCAATGATCTAATACAATGACCAAATAAGGTGGAAATTTAGGCATACACTTCTCCTGTAACCACTTAATGTACTTTTTGGAATCTATCAAATTGTAATACTCTTCTCTCTTATCTGACTCATACATAAGTAAAGCATTGTTAATAAATCCTTTATTACAGCTGGCATGAACAATTAATAATAGTGAGCCCTTGGATACCGGTGTTTTCAGTCCCTAATGAAGGATTGTTGTGTCCACTCATGATTTTGGTGTCACATGACTACTGTGAATGTAGATTTCATCTGTCTACACATCGAGCTTCCTTCTTTAAAAACAGGAAAATTTGTAGTAGAAATTTCATTCTTTGCAATTTAATATCATGCTGTTCTATCAGTACTTTCCAGTTTTCTTCTTTTTTTTTTCATCTAAATTCCATTTTATGTAATATTCTCTTTAAAGATCTTTCATTCCCTATGAAATTAATTTCACATTTTGCATAATTCTCTTCACAGTAGGAATGCATTTTTCTGTTAAATAAAATTTATTAATATAAACACCAGAAAGCACCCATGTCAAATAAATCTAAACTGCACACATTAATGAGCTGATTTATATGTTTTCTCAGCAAAATGAACACAGATGGCTCTCAATTTAATTTGATTTCTCTTCTGCAATAATTCTTTGCTATATCCCTTTTGCTACATTTCTATCAAAAGTATCAAGTTTTGATATTTTTGTCGCTTAAACAACTATATTCAGTACTTCAGTTTTCCTCACTATTCCAGTTCCGGCATTGTTTTGTAAAAGAAATTTTTTACAGTGAATACAATTTCTCTCATTTCCCTTGCCTGACTATGAACTACTGTACCTTTTCCTCCCACCTTGGGCATTTTAAAAGAAAATAACTGTATTGAAATATTAAAAATTTAAATGACTGAATTTAGGACAAAGCCTTAAATGAAAACAAAACAACGAATATTAAAAATAATCACTAACAGTTATTCACTTCAATAAATAAAATATACACCACAAACTTTTATAATAACCACTTCTAGAACATAATTAAAGTGATGTGTAACAGATGATTCTTCACAGCGCAGTGATTAGAGTAGATCAAAAATACTGAATGAGATTCTTGGAATTGCATGTTGTGTTTAGCACATTAGTCACACATAATTTTACTATTATCAATTGCTATACAACAGGAAGTAGATCACAACATCAATATATAATTTAGAATAAAACTCAATAATTACATACTGCAGCAAGTTTATAAAACATTTTTGTTTTTTTTTTTTTATTTCCGGAACTACCATTGATATATCTTCAGAGAATGAGATGAATGATTTGTAGCGTGTGTAAAAATGCCAAGCCTGACCGGGATTCAAACCCGGGACCTGGATGAAAGGCTGAGATGCTACCACTCGTGCCATGGAGGCCAGCAAGTTTATAAAACCTATTTTTTATATATTAGCATACCACAAGACATATAGAAAAGGACAATGTTTTTAGTTTGCTTGTAACGGAGGCCAATGCATGCAAAATGCTAGTGCATACGCTTTCAGTCCCTGTGCCAATAAATCTATCTATTATTAACTTAAAATAAAAAAAAATTATTAAATTATCTTATGATACCATTTATCTCTCTATTATTTTTTCTAAAACATATGAAAAATTATAATTTTTATTCAAATAACGCTTTTAGAGGGTACGGTAAATCAACTTTGGTTATGCTTCCTTTGTGACCACAGTATTTTCATCCTACTTTTGGTCGAGCTTCCTCTTTCCATTGGACTATAAACTTCCTTCCACTGGTTGATTTCTTCCTTTCCTAAAAACCTGCCCTGAATTACATTCTAAAAAGTGATCAATCATTTATTGTCATAGTGTTGATTCTAATATTTTTCATATCCTTTTTTTTTATTTCCTGAAACCATGTGAGCTACATGTTATAATAAATAATTATTTCACCTAAATAATTAAATTTTTCAACTCGATTGATTCTTCTACTAAAATCTTTACTGTTCTGATTCCACTTTTATTGCTTTTATATATGAAATTTGAAAACTTATTCTGTTCACATAGTTTTCTAACTCTGAAATTTTAATTTTCACTTATCTAATGTCTTTTGCAAAAATTATCATATCAAAATGTTTTAGCAAATGCTAAAACATAAACATTTATTTAGTTTATATAATAAAATAGTAAATTAGGACATATATTTTTGTACCACAATAATAAGGTTTTCTCTAAAGTAATTATTTTTTAAGCATTCTTCTACTATATAGTTGGAAAAAGCAGAAACTCAAATGGAATAAATTTAACGATGAGGTGTTTTTTTTTCACATTCTTTTAATGTTTTTATTGCACCACAAAAACCACTAGATAACTAAATAATTCCTGAAAAAGGGCACCTCCTCTAATAATATAATGCAATACACTATCCACTTTCTATTAAATTACTACCTTTTTTGTCAATACAAATAACTGTCAATATAGTCAGATGTAAGCATCTGTAATATGCCTATATATATATATATATATATATGTGTGTGTGTGTGTGTGTGTGTGTGTGTGTGTATTTGTAAACATGAGTCATTTTTCTTTTAACTGATTAATCAATGCTTAATGACTTTTTCTATTTTATTATCATTTAGTGCTGCTTAAATTAAATAAATAATAATCACAAATCCAATACAACATAGAAAGCAATGTCATATAAAAAAAAAAAAAAAATATCAGTGAAAATATAACAAGAGCAATAAACAAAAAAAAAGCACATAAATAAAAGTTGAATGTTTTTAGAAAAAAAATAGTCATAATTTTTCTCTCTTATGATTTAAATTGTTAAGTTATTTATTAATATACGTAACACATATCACAAATACTTCCCTCTGCTAAGTCAAATCACTAACATATTGCCTCTATAACACCTACACATTCATATAGGCACTAATAAAACTTTACAGAATTAAGTATTGCCTATCACAAAGAAAAAAGTACAATTTATTTATTCAATATCTCTCCTGGATATAACAACTTTTATTCTTATTATTTTTCCTACTTTTTATTTTGATAACTCACAGCCTATATGGTATCTATGTTAAAAAAAGAACATTTTAAAATTTTTTTAAAGAAAGACTTGCCATAACAAATCATCATATTTGCAATTGTGCACTGATTTTTACTTTAATTCTGGTTTAAATAAATTTAAAAAAATTGGTGAAACTTTTTAAATTTAAATCCAGATTACAGGAAAAGAACACGCCATTTGATGTAGAACCTACACCTATATACATAAATGATCTACAGTGATGGCACCATAAAAATACAAACCATATTTTACTAGAAATTAAAATTAGCTTCTCTTTCTGGTTTGGTTGCAAGATTAGAGGCTCTAACATAATGCTGTGAAGAACTTTTGAATAATTATTTTAAACGTAAGAAAAAGATTCCAATAATATATTCAATAAGATTTCAAGAAAATTTTGTTACAATATTTAACCAGTGAAAGAATAATTATGTTTGAAAACAACTGAAAGCTTTATTGAAAAGTTGAGCAGAAGTGATGAACTTTTCAGCATCATGCATCATAGCACAGTATAATTAAAATTGAATAATCATATTTACTGAAAAACATTCATCCATTAGATAAAGAAGATAATAATTTCTGATATAAGACTGTTTTATCCATTTATATTTAGAATTTCTAATGATGTTGTTATTAAGTAATGAATTACCAGATAATGAAGATTTATCTTCAAATAAATCAATTTCAACAATTATATTAACAGCCACAAGAAAGATAAAATTGATAATAGGTCAATTTTACCATCAGCTTGAGACCGTATGATCTGATATCAAAATTTTCAACTTGTAAACCAAAATACTGTTGAAATCCAATAAATAATTACTTTTAAAGAAATAATGGTTAGTCTTAAATTCCCAGAAATAAAGTCTGTGCATAATCATTTATAAAAATATAAATTAAATATTAAATGTATGACTCAGAAAGATTAAGTCATTTTTGAGAAAAAAACTAACTTAAAAATAAACCTATGAATTACATTAAAACTTCTTTAACAACAACAAATAAAAGGTAAAAACAGCCTACGGTAATGCAAGGCAAATTTGGCTATATAATTTTTATAGAGGCAGAAAGAACATGAATAACTGTCAGAAGGAAGTTTTAAAAATAACCCTTTAAAAGGTTAAATTGACAACAGAAAATAAAGTTGTACCATTTATATTTATATATTATTAGAAAAACGGAACGCACTGATAACTCTCTTAATTACCTACAATTTTCTCTTCTTGTTAGAACAAAAGTATTTAATAAACATAATAAACCTACCTTGCAGGAGGGCAATACTCAATTGATCAGTATTTAAATTTTCAACATATTTCCCAAGATAATTATTTAGCACCCACGCCACAAGACTTTCTAACATTTTATTTTATTAACTATTAAACTTCGTATGATAATTAATGTTATACATAGAAAAGGTTATAACAACAAATAACATGCCGCAAAAATTTACAACCTATGAACGAACAAGTTTATTTTACATTACACTACTAACGCCTCTATCGTCAACAGACGCCAACAGTGGGCACCTCTCATTTTCGAACTGCGTAAAATAAATTACTCATCCAACAGAAACACTTTTGGTAAATAGCCTTTTATACAGAAGTTTGCCGCTGACCCACAGTGAAGGCTATCGGTGATGTCATTTACAAAAATCTAAATCGAGATATGCAAGTCTTCCGTGACTAATTTTCTTATCTAATCATTTCCAAATTGTCTTATCACTCACTGAGATTCAGATTATTTCGTGTATTGATTTATATTCTTTGTAAATCGAAATAACTAAAATACTTCGAATGTAATTTTTACTCAGTCATTTTAGTAATGGTATAGTCACGAGTTTCCCCGCAAAAATTAAGACTAAGAACTCTAGTATTAGTAAGTAAAAGTATTAGTAAAAATACTAGTAAGTAATTTTTTAACGTATTTAATTATTTCATCAACACTATCTTCCCCGCTATTGACCATAATTTTTCATTAAATGCTTTAGAAAAACTGAATTCATTCATACACGAAAGATTGCAATCAAAACGATTTTCGTTGGAGATCTGCTAACCCAAATTTGGAATAAACATTGAACTACATGCTACTAAATAGATAACTTTAATGTTCATCAGCTGACAGTTTATCATAAGTGTCTTATGCATTAAATATTTACCGTATCAAAATTCACTTTAAGCAAATCGTCAAGAGATATTTCTGTTATCAGAACTTTTCAATTAATAACAAATTATCCAAGTACAGAAAATTTTCCGCTAGCAAGCGGGAAATAATAAATAAAAAGGGAAATATATAGATGATTAAGTAAATTAAAAGACTGTCACTAAAAAAACTATGAAATTAGCTGAAAAGGGTAAGATTTTTTCTTTTTCTGTTTAGCCTCCGGAACTACCGTAAAGTATTACTTCAGAGGATAAATGAGGGCGATACGTATGAATGTAAATGAAGAAAAGGGTAAGATTTATGCTTGCTTAAACTAACTTTTCATTTCATCTTGGTATGTCAAATTGATTTTATAGTTCACAGTTTCTATTTTTTTATTAACAAAATAAGAAAGTAAACTCTTACAAATTGATATTGAAATATAGTTTCATTCAACTTTATTTATAACTTTTTATTAGCTTTTAATATTTTAATAATTACTTTTATTTAATTTTTTTAAATTTTTGTATTATTTTACTCTTGATCTACTGAAAATGATTTCTGATCAATTGAAATACGTATAAAGTAGTAGAATTTGCTTTTCAAAATGGTTTTTGAACGGTCTTTTTTACTTTATTACAATTACCACTTATAACTCATTCTTTGTAACTATTATTTCTGTGAAACTTCAAATGGTTTAATGTTGCTTTCGCAATGAAGGATTAGTTTCAGTATTTATTTGAAAGTGGAAAAATGAATTTTTAGTATTTATCTCTGTTGCATGAGCAACACCTATTCACGAATAAGATTTGAAATATAATTTTTTGAGGAATAAAAAAGGTCTTGCTTTTTAACCGCGTAACAAAGTATGGTTCGGCTCATACTTTAGTAGCGTAGTAGATTATGATTTACTAGAATGAAGAGTCTTGAAGTGATAAAGTGATCAGATAGTGTTTTTGACAGTATACAAGAATACGAATAATGAGTCCGAAAGCAATGGTATTTGGTTAGAACGTTAGAAATTAAATTAAATTTGCGTTATCAATGAAATCGATTGGCAGATTATTTTTACATAAAGTATAAAATTTTAATATGACAGCTTCACCCTGCGAAAAAACCAGCCAAAAATATAAATTATGCATATCGCCAGCAATATGCATAATTTTCCTTTCCAGATAGGAGAGGTTATGGGCCACGCACAGGTACTCCGATGTCAGGTACCGAACGAGAGAGACTGTTTCGGAGGCGTAGCAAAGCTGGCACGACGCGCCCAGTGAAGACGCCGACAGCGTGAGTACCATTGCCTCTGATGTACCCTAACTAGCGGACATAACGAGTGAAGATAACACTTATACATCTGTCGAAGACGTCCCCTGGTTGATAGATATCGACATCTGTCGAATTGATGCGATGCAGGACCATTGGCGTGCAGCGGACAAACGGCATTTGAAAACAATCTGTTTGTTCTGTCTTGTAGCGTTTATGATCGACTTAAGGTCAAAAGAGATTTAAAGCAGGTGAAAGCTCGCAACATTCCTCTTCTTCAGTCTAACACTGAGCAACGCATCGATTGTACGTTCACTAGGCACATAGATATTGATATTGTCTTATGTCTCCTATTTCTCATTTTACAGACCAATATTAAACAAAATTGTCATCTAACTTTAGTCGAAATAAATATCATGCACCATTTAGTGTCTGTTTTATGTTAAAATTACATTTAGTACGCAGTCAATGTCTCGTTTGTACTTCAATCCAGAACACTAAAAGTGACTCGCTGACATACTGACCGACCAATTAATTTATTTATAGAGTTATTTTTCTGAAGCCATTTGGTTGTTTTCAGAAAAATCTTACTTTTAAAGAAGTGTATAAAAGTGTACCGAATTGTATAAGAAAACAAATATAGTACTAAATAATGTATGATAATTAGGTGTTTAGAGGAAAACGTACTTGAATTACATTAAAATTTTTTTGAACGAAGTTCAGAAAACTTGATCAGATACGAACCATAATCTGGAATAGAAGAGAAAATGAATTTCTAACGCAGTGGTTGGTGGTGAATGGCGGGAATGTTTTCTCGTATTGCAATCTAAATATCTAACTTTATTATTTACTGAGTATAGATTTTTAACTTAAAATATGATTTAAAACAAAGTATTAAAATTTCATTTTTGTTTCAAGAATTATTTTTTGTGTTTATTATCTTTTTTCTACAGTTTTCTCAAATGTAACCTTAAAAGTAAATAGTAAAAGTTAATTATCATTTAAGAAGAGAAGCTATTTTATTATTTACAATGCCTGAAGTTATTATAAATGAAATACCTGTTAATTTTCCTTTTGAACCATATGATGTTCAGAAAGAATATATGAGTAAAGTGTTGGAGTGTTTACAGAAGGTATGGTTTTTTCTTCTCTATTATATTTAGACTTGCATTCTTTATAATATATGTTAAATTTAATTTGTTTTTATGAAAACAATCTTATGTGTTCTAGATTCATTTAAAGACATGTTTGATTTATTTTTGTAGCTTAACTGATATAATAAATTAAAACCAGCAAGTCCTGATTTGAAGTATCAATATATGTGTTAGCAGGACTTGCTTTACTTGATGAGTACGCGATCTTGGGATCTTTATATAACCACCAGGTTCCCAGTCACGTTTATAAGTAAAGCTGCCACCACCTGACTTCAAAATACGTGATGCAGTCCATTTACCGTCTCATTATACCAGAATAGAGAGGTCTAGAAAGAGAGAGGTCTCATTATACCAGGATAGATCCATTGACCATAAATTACAAAATCCATTCAATGCTACTAAGGAAGAAAGTTTAAAATGTGTCTGGAAAAGAGTATGTGGAGGCAAAAGAGGAGGGTAAAAGAGGAGGGTATGTGGAGTATGTGGAGGCAGTTTAGTTCTACAAAAATTGTAAAACTTATTAATATCCGTCTAGGCAGAGAATGTCTTCTGCACACAATTACAGGGACTTTTTGTACAGTACCCTCCATATCTGATCATGTTGGTTGTGCCAGTCAGCTCAAATATTTGCTGTAACAGATTGCTATTTTCTATGCATAAGAGCTATTTGAGAACAGGTTAAGGCATCCTTTGGGTGGAAAATCTCCAGATTTGTGTGCTGTGTGGAAATGTTTGGTTGTATTTTTAACCTCTTAAGTTATATCTACACTAGAGGGTATTGAGCCAATATATTCCTTTGAAAAGAATTGTTAGTATGGAATTAGTGGTAAGGAAATCTGTTTTGGAAAATTGAAGTAAGATTTGATGAATAGATAAATAAGATTTTTGGTCTGTGCTTGGAAGTCAGACCTGTGTCTGACTTGGAATAGATGACAATCTCATTACTCTGAATGTTTAAATTTCAGTTTGTGTCATTCTGCATTTTGTGCATACCCTATTATTATGCCTGTTAATATAACTGGCAAATTTTGTAATTTTTTTTTTTTTATAATAGAAAGTAATATAATGAAAATATTTCATTATTTTTATCTTTCTGGTTGTTAAATAGTTATTGTATCTAATAGTGTTATTGACTGATGCAAAGACTCATTGTCTTTGCATCAGTCAATAACAGTTTGTTATTAATGTGTTATTATATCTAAGCTTGATAGAACAAGTTAGTTGTTTTGTTTTTACTTATGTTTTCCATTAAATGGTTGTGTAATAAAATGAAGATTTGGGATTTACATTACTATGAAGGAGATACCTTGGAGGTCCCAAATGGCAAATCTATGTAAATGCTTAATGAAGAATGTTGTTTACTGACTTCTAAAAGCAGGAAATTCCAAGTTTAACTTGTACCATTTTTTTTGTATGTTTGTGCATAAGTTTTAATTAGATTGTCTAATCTCAATGCGTTTGGTATCATTTGATAAGAGGATTATACTGTTAGGACCCTTATAATCTTTCTTGGAATCGGGTTACTACTTGGCTATTGATGGATGGATGAATGGCAAAATTTTTTTTCATGTGTTTTCCTATATTTCCTTGTACACAGTTCGTCCCACAGCAAAAGTGAATGATTTTATATTCGCGTAATGAGATCTGTGAACGGATACATGAATTAATTGGCTTGGTATTCCGACTATCTTCCATTTTAAATTTAACAACGCTGGCATCACAGACTGCTCGTAATAACCAGAACTTTAACAGTATGTTTGGAACTTTGGTTGTGAAGGGAGCTATGGAGCACGTGCAAACATTAAGTTTTGTTTTAAGTTTGGTAAAAGTGCCAGAGACACTTTTAAAATGATACAAACTGTTTACAGTAGTGAATCAATGAGTCGTAAAAACTTTTTAAGTGGTATGCAAGGTTTCGTGATGGTAGAGACAGCATTGAAGATGATACACATCCAGGAAAATATATAAAAGTTTTAGTACACTTTATTGTAGTTAATGTTTAGAGAATAATATTCCCCTAAATATTTTTACATTTTATTTTTACTTTTTTTTGGTAATTGAATTCTATAATTTCAATCTCCATTCTAGATACATATTTATGTATTAAATGAATTTGTTTTGTTTTTGTATTCTGTTTAGTGTAAATGGTTACATCTTCATTTTTATAACTTCCTTTAATAATTATAACCAATAAATAATATGAATTATTTCCTCCTGTTTCAAATTGTATTCCAAAAACTAAAATTCAATGTTTTGCAAATTAATTGAAAAAAAAAAAAGCAAAGTAGTACAATATTACTAAGGTTGTTAACATTTATTTATTAAAAACTGTTTTTGTTCATAGTATGCACCATTAATTTATTCTGATTTAGCATAAAATCAGTCAGAAATTTATAAATTTTAATTTTTCCACAGAGGAAAAATGTTTCCATTTTTTATCAGATGTGCAGTTCTTGGTGTTTTTGGAATGACCCTGCATCTTATAATACTATTACTATTAATCAAAATGCCACTCACCTGTTAGTAAGAAGGGATGTACGCTACTATAGTTTGTCATATTTGCTCATATAGATTCGCGCTTCTATAATGGTTTCTTCATGTAAATTCACTTAAATAGGAACCTATCCTCACCCTGTTTGTTCCATATTCTCAATAATTGCTACATTTTGCACCAACTCAAAGTGATTTAATTCTTTGAGTACGCCCACCTGTAATAGGATCAACAAAATTCTCTGTATTATTGACACTAGTAGTAGTGTTTGTACTGCATCCAGAGATATTTTGTATTCTCTTGTAACACCCTCTGTCTGTTAGGTATAATGGTTGTACTGGGTAGAATGCTGGATGTGATCGCCGGCATGTTTCTGTAGATCAGTTCAGTACTGCATTCAAGAAATACTTATTTCTCTGTAAACACCTACTGAGCAGGATAAATCTGGCCTGTATTATGTTTCCACCTAGAGAATCACGATTCATTGATTTCTTTTGCACACCTTGGCCCCATCAATCCCGACCAAGTTAATAACTAAGGAATGAGCACAAACCTCCTGTGAATAATACTTCTGATTTGTGATCTTTTCCTTTGCCGAGCCGAGTTGATTGTCACAGAAATTGGTTGTGGTATTTTCCTTATGCCAACAATAAATTTAAAACTTTAATTATTATTATCCTTGAAGGGGCCCTTTGCACCCCTTATGCTTTTTGTTAAATTTTATATATTTTTGATTCTTACTTTTTAAATACATTTATTTTATTGTTAAGATTCTGACTGATATTAATTATAAGGTTTTTGTGATATTAATTTTAAATAGTAATTTTATAGTGATATTAGCTTTAAGTTTTAATTAATACTTTAATTTTAATCTAGCTTTAGTTTTTAGCTTTTTATTTTTTTCCTCTTGTATGCGATATTAGTTGTAAGTTTTTAGTCATATTTTATATATGTATATATTATTACATGTAAGTTTTAGTTCTTTTTTTTTATACTGTAAATTCAATCTAGTATTTTTCTCTTTACCAAAAGCAAATATTGCATTTGTTGTTCCCAAATATTGCATCAACAAAATCAAATCATCTCATTGATAGTCTTCTGTTAATTTTCTTTCTATAATTCCTTTGTAATTTCCATATTTTAATAATCCCATTTCTTTTATTGATTGGGACAAGAATACTTTTCTTCTATTGTTTATACAGTACTACTGCAATTGGTTCCTATTGCACAAATATTTGTGATAACACAATTTATTGTAATTATGTTTATTGATGATTATTAATATATAAATTTTTTTTCGCCACCATTCTGTAAAGGACCACATTTAATTGTTAATTTCTAGTCAGTTTTTCATTCTTTCAGCTGTCTTTAATTTTCAAGCTGTGTTGTTTCTTTTTCTCTTCTGAATATTTCACATCAGTACACTCTCTTGTTTCCTTTCTAGATCCTCTTCCTAGTCTTTTATACCTTCTCTCTGAGTTTGTGTGTGTTCTCTATGTTTGTATATTCTCCATCTACAATTCTGCTACTTCTGATTTATTTATGCCATCTGACGTTAGTTCTGCCTCCATTACATTTCAAAATTCTCTTGGTTAGTGTGTAAGGACTAATTCTCATTAAAATGTCCATGAACGGGTGGTCTTCATTTTTGTATAGTGCCTGTGCATATGATTATTTTGAGGTAGAATTCATTTTAATTCTGAATTTTCCAACACTCATCCGTTTTCCTTGGCCAGGTATAATTTTCTTAGTATCCTCCTCTCATTAATTTTCATTTTGTCTACTTCTCCCTTATTTAGTATTATGCATTCTATAGGACATCTGGTCCGATTACTACGGACCTGTACCTATTAGTACTTAATAGTACTATTAGTACCTAATACTTGTCGCAGTATTTGTTTACCTAGTACCTGTCACAGGTATTTGTTTTTTGAAGTGCATATTCTTTGTCAAACCATACGCTTTCTGTGTTTTTTCCTTTAATAATTAATGCTGTTTTTTTTTTAAGGGAGTGAATGGAGTATTAGAAAGTCCTACTGGAACTGGGAAAACTTTAAGCTTACTTTGTTCATCTTTAGCGTGGCTAGAAATAAAAAAAGCACAAATTCAAGCTTCATTTCAAATTGCTGGTAGTGGTGTTGAAGAAAAAGATGTTCTTTTGCAGTTACTTGCTAAAACAAGTGGTATTACTAAATCAGAGTCACAATTATGGAGTGAGTATCCTTATAGTGAATTAAAAATTGAAAAAGTTATTTTATATTAGACACTGAATATTTGAATTCTTCTTGAATGTTTTAGAGTGAACCTTGATGGGTCACTTATACTTAAACAGAGGAGCTTTTTTTCTTTTTCTGGTAAATTCTCTGACATATTAAATGGAATTGAGTACATGTTATTATATATCAAACCTGCCTCAGGCGAGATAGTTAATACCCAATTCAGAGATTTTCCTCTGTCGGTTAACTGTTTCAATCTCTATTTTCCTTATGCCTTTCGTCAGACTACTTTTTTTATCTTTAGTAAAGTACTTTTGGAGTTGGGTTTGGTGGTCTATACCGCTTGTTATTCTTACTTTCATTTTGTTTTGAGTCATCTGTAGCATCTCTATGCTTGTATAATAGTCCAGAGTTTTCTAGCAATCAGTTTGGCTGCTTAATTACTGGGTAATACTTGTGCCTGGGTAAAACCAGGCATTTATTGTTCCTAATCACTGTCATTGGTGATGACAAAGAGACTACTAAGGTAATCTCTGACTCCCTCAACATTGGTAAAACCGACATAAAAGTCACCCCACAAGGGAAGAGTCATCCCAGGGTTATTTTTTATGATATCGATCAGCGTTTGCGTGATAAGCAGTTAATGACTTGTAAGAAAACAAAATATTCAGATGACAAAGCATCCTTTAAGGCCAAATGTTTATTATTTAAATTGGGTAGGCATGAGGCTGAATGCTACTGTGGAATGTTTGAAGTTAGTTCTGATCTTTTCAAAAGCATAATTTCAGAAGGTAGATTGTTCAGTGACTTCTCTTCATGCAAGGTCAAAGAGTATTTAGATGTTCAGGGGTGTTTAAAGTGCTGCCAGTAGTCTGGACATAGGCCAAAGTTTTGTAAACAGTCTGTGGCAGTTTGTTCTCATTTTGGAGATGAGGGAAATAATTGATGTCAGTGTCCCAAGAAATCAGAGTATCCAACTTGTGCCAATTTAAATGTCTTCGGATTCAAGCACTCTGTGAATAGTAAAGACTGTGGTTGTTATTAGAAGACTGTCACTATGAACTTAAACTCGTTAGTGTTAAATGGTTAAATTTGGACTGTTAACTCAATGGGGGGGGGCAGTTTTGAAACAGGCTGTCTGTAGCTTAAGGAGAGCGTCACAGTGCGAGAGTGATCCTGAGTGGCGAGCAGTCCTTTTTGCTGAATATAGGAATCATAGTTCTCAATATTTTCATAAGGTTCATTTGGCGAAGAGGGATTACCTTGTCTTAAGCAAGGGAACAAGGACCCTTGGAGAATCGTATATAGGGTTTTGGGTTTCGGGACCCAAATGTAGGAAAGGAGTTCTACTGTCTGCTCTCTTGACCTGGGAGAGTGTAATTTCATATATGATTGAAATTTTATACAGATTAATAGATGATTTACTGCTTAATAATGATGAAGGTGGAGAGCCCGCATACCATTTGCAGGTACAGCGTGAGATCACTCATTTTCATGGGAGTGCATAGTCCTTGGAGATTATTGAGGCCAAGATGCGTCAAGCTGTCTGTAGTTTAGATAGGGGCAAAGCCCCTATGTATTGTATGAGTATTAATAGGACTACTCTCTTAGATGGGATAACAGTGGAACTCCTTGTTCACTTAGTGAGTGAGTGTGTGAATTATCATGCGTGTTTTCAATAAATTGGTGTTCGATGGATGGTTCCTGGTTTGTTAAAAGAAGACTTGTAAAATTATTGTTTAACGGTGCCAGGGATTCCACTGTTAGTTCATTGTATAGTTCCCACTGTTGTTCTATAGTTCGTATACAGAGAAACAGAGAATGACCTGCATTCACTTACAGTGAATGCAGTTCATAGAAAGTTACTCAAGTGATCGGGATGTGCTGTTTTGCAAGTTAGCCATGAGGTTGGCAGGACACTGTCCAAGGATTGTGGACAGTGATTCCGGCCTCCGTGGCCGAGTGGTAGCGTCTCGGTCTTTCATTCTGGAGGTCCCGGGTTCGAATCCCGGTCAGGCATGG
>JAAAKQ030099653.1:0-12730 GCA_010016005.3 Zanna intricata
TAATTCTGCTGGTATCCTGTCTATCCCAGGAGCCTTTCTGCCATTCAGATCTTTTAACGCTCTATTAAATTCAGATCATAGTATTGTATCTTCCTTTTCATCCTCTTTTACTTTCTCTTCTTCCTCGACAACACTAGTTTTTAATTCATTTCCTCCGTATAACTCTTCAATATATTCCACCCACCTATCGACCTTTTCTTTCTTATTATAAATCGGTATTCCATCTTTATTTAACACATTGTAAGAAGTATTAGGCAGATTCGATACTTGTTTTTGTTGACTTTTCGTAGTGAATTCTCCGCAAACGTAACAAAAAATATTTGGAGAATTTTTATAAGCCAGATCTTTATTCATTATAAAATTCAAAATGTTTTAATGAACAAAGGTAAACTGAAATATTATAGAGATACTTACTTAATTATAAACATAATTAAGTTTTAATTTATACATGCTTACTTACTTAAAATACTTCATAAAATTGTTTTAATATGGAATGCAATAAAACACAGCGCTAAACACTCGCGCGCGCGACTTAACAGAATATCAAAAGTTGTTCTGTCATAAAATTCTTTCACTAAATTTATGGCATCACTTATGAAACAATCTTTATAAATGTGTATGATAAAACTACTACCGCAACTGAAGAACGCAACAAGTCATACCAAAAGCTGAACTCATACCGAGGAAAATTTCATCACGTTGAATTATTTATTACTTAACCACTGACATGTATATACACTTGTCTGACTTGACATGAAATGACATCATTTAATTGTTATGAATCAAATACAGGTCTACACCATGCATCACGATATAAATTAGATGTGAAAAAGAAACATACAATCGTACTAACCTATTTGTATTGTTTGTTAAATAAATTTAAGAGTTCTTCCCCTACACCCCTGCATCGGACCCACAATTAAGTATTGTTTGCTGTAGGGACGTGTCTTTTAACTCTAACGGCCCTCCCCGCCCGCCGGTTGTAAATCCGGTACGGAAGGCTGGGCCGCCGGTTGGATCTTCTCTATTTTTTTATGTCCACTCAAATGGGGAACCATTGCTGGCCCCCTACCGATTCGGATCTTTTAGTGTGCCTTGCCAAACTAGCCGGATTTCCTCCCGAGAGGGGCCATCTCACCGGGACTGTGGTCTTATATTTTGATTTCCCCAGTAGAGGGGTCCCCGGTCAGTCATCGGAGCGGCCCACCAAGGCGAACCGCTCCCTCATGAGCAGGGCTGCCCTCGAAGTCCCAACCCAAGAATACCACCGTTCCAGTTCAGGCTTCTTCATCTTTAGTTTTCAATATTCTTGTTGCAAGTTTATTGACAACATCTCAGTTAGGTAGATTTTGTAACATATATGAGACAGTTAATTTAGGGGTGAGCCATCCCACTCCATAATCTCTTCTACGTTCCGTTTTTAGATGGTATGTTCGGGTGTATCGATTTCGGCGCAATATCTGCACACAGGAGAGTCCTTAATGCCGAACTGGAAGAGGTAGGGCTCAAAACTCTCATGTCCTGGCAGTAACAGGTAGAAGGCCACCTCTCCGAAATCTCGACGTACCCACGGAGCCAGTCTCGGGATAAGTTTCTAGGTCTATTTTCCTGTGGACGCCCCATTCCATATGCCATTCGTTCAATAATAATTCCCTTGAATCAGATTTGATCATTCCACTACAGATTCTGGTCAGCATTCGTGCCCGAAGTTGGATAGGAGGAATGCCCACGATCACTTTAACAGCATTACGTGACACAGTTTTATATAAGGCAGCAATTTTGATAGAAATCTGTCTTTGTAGAGTCGAAACAATATTAATGTTTTTCTTCTTGTCAAAGGCATCTACCAAAGTATGTATGGCATAGAAGATCACGGAGGGAGCTGCTGACTTAACTACTCTACGTTTTGCTTCTTTTGAGCCGCGATAGTTGTGCATGAGCTGTCCAAGTTTAGATACAATCTCCTCTGCTCTCTCTGTCTTCTTACGAACGTGAAAATTAAACAGGCGACTAGACCTAAGTCACACGCCCAGCTATTTGACCGACCTGAACGTGAGTAAACTCATATCACCGATTCCAACTCTAATATTGCGTATTTGTCGCTGTCCAATAAACGCAATAGCTGAGGTCTTGTTGGAGCCAACTTCAGCTTCTGTTCTCTAACCATTGAGTGATCAGATTAATCGTCGCGTCCGCTAATTGCTCAACCTACATTTCAGTATTGCCAACGACAAGGAAGGCGAGGTCGTTGGCATAGGCAGTTAGTTATACATCTCCGTCAAATGCTAGATTCCACAGGAGCGATCCAAGGACCGACCCTTGTGGAACCCCACCATACATATCAAAACGAACCTCGCCATTCTCCGTCTATATGAAAACACATCTGTCATGGAGATAACTTTCCACGATACTGCATAGACAATCACTGACATTTTTGTTGCGGAGTGCCTGGATTAATTATGCTCCAAGATAGACTACCGAATGCATTCCTGATGTCGAGAAGAACCATTAATGGAATCCGCCTACGACGCTAGGAACCACCGGAGCGATCTCTCGCCCAATCAGTCACATGTTTAATTGCGTGTACTGTAGATCTCCCACCCACAAATCCGAATTGTCTGGGGGAGAGACCACCTTTTCCCTCTATCTCGGTCAAAAGCCTGTTAGCTATTAATCTCTCAAACAGCTTGCCAAGTGTTCCTAAGATACAGATTGGGCGGAACTTAACAGCCGGCGAATTTTGTTCTTCTTTGGTATTAACATAAGGCGCGCCTCTTTCCAGATTACAGGAAAATTTGAAACCTCCAGTGCGTTGTTAAACGTTCTAGCACCAGCCAAGGATGATTATCGACTAGCGACTTAACCACTCTCCCTGGAACCAAGTCCGGTCAAGGGCTTTTATCCGGGTTTACTATCGATGAACTGAAGAATACTGTGGCTACGCAGCCACAGTATTCTCCCAAGGTTCCACGGGCACATGAAACAATTATATAATCGCCGCAAGTGCTTGCTCTTAAGGGATTGCAACTTAACAACGTTACGTATTGGGTTGCTTCGGAATATATATTAAGATTAAGCATATAAAATACTATATAGAACACTTACTCCCTTTTGAGTTCCAAATTTTATGTTGGCCAGTGTAATTGGCATTAGATGCTAAAATTATATGAGAAAATAAAGTATCTGCACAAAAATAAATACAGTTAAAAGTTTATCAGACTCAGATTTAATACGAAATTTTTTAATTTCATTCAGGTTTCATTTCTTGTCAAAAGCACTCTCGAATGATCAGAAAACATTTCAATTATTACATCACTCCATTACAAAGTATATTCGTACAACATTTTCAACACCTCGAATGACGGTGTGTTGAACCGGCTAACAGTAGATCTTTAAAGAAGAAAAGACAAAACCCAATATCAAGCAACGATCGAGGTAAAATCTTAGGACCAATTTTCCATAGATCTTAACAAAAAAAATTAATTGAGTTACCCATTAAAATCTATGTTTATTTATTATATAATTATTATTAAACTTAAAAGAATATTAATGATAGTAATTAAAGAGGAATATTGTTGTCGTAAAACACATTCTACAGTACATAGTATTTTAAACCATATTCATTTACCTTTTGAACGATTACGACAATTTATGAATACAGCGTAAGTGACTTTATAATAATAAATTTAAAAAAATTATTCGTCAATACGTAAATCTAATTATACGTTAATATATTTAACTATTTGCAATAGAGTTTATAAAACCTTAACTTACATAATCTCAAAGATAATTAGACAAAAATATTGTAACAGGACTAATATGACGGATTTCTTTCATTTAAGGAAAAAACAGAAAATATATTATTAAAAATAAAAATCTAGAAGAAACTAAAAGGGAATAACTTTTATTAAAGTAACGGGTCCGTTCAACAATTTCTTCTTTGTAACCAAACAATGGCACCTCTAAAATAAATAAATAAGCCGGGTGGGGGGGGGTAACCCTCCCGGTCTATTCGACCGGATTTTCATCGTGGACGATGAAAATTTTTAGGCTTCAACAATTAAAGGGATCAGGTGAGTACTGGTTCTACAAGCCAGGGGATATAAATACTGCCATGAATCAGTGGAGAGAGTCAATAGTTCGGCGAGGACGTGTTCGACGCAGCCGTACACGCGAACAAGCGAAAAAAGTGAGAAATTTCGCAAGCCAGAGTTCGACGCGGTTGCGATTACAGCGATAACAGTAAGCGTTTGGTAACAAAAAATGAAAAGTACGTCACTTTTGTGGACGGTGAGTGAATTATTAGGGAGTTAGTGGTAAACAGTATTAAATTCATTCATAAATTGAAGGGTAGTTCTTTTATGTACAGTAAAAGTAATAATAATTTTTAAAATTTGAATTGTTTGAACTTTAGATTTTTCTAGTGTTATCTTGTTAATGCAACATTAGGTTCTAGTGGTCATTATAACGTTTTTTTGTAAATAGGACTGTATTCTGGTTTTTAAATTTAACTGTTATTAAACAAATCTTGTCCTTTTTATTTGAATTACTATTTTGCATGTTATATATACGTAGTGTGATTATTACTATTTATATGTCTTTAAGGTATTAAATTATATTTTTAAGAAATTTTTACAGTTAAAACAGCTAGGTTCTACAGTAGCGGTATCAGCATTTTTAACAATATTAAACTAAGAAACGAAGAAATTTAATGACCTCTTTATTTTTTTTATAGAATTTTTAAAAAAAATTTGTTATTATTATTATTATTATTCTTTTATTTATTTATTCTTTCTTTTTGAAAAATTTCGGGCATCGACTACTATGATCATTAACCCTTACTCCCAGACAAAAAAAAGTAAAAAGAGTTTTTTTACTTCTGTAATAAAAAAAAGAAGCTAACAAACTAGTTAGAAGATTAATCTTGTCAAAACAAAACTTCTATTATAAAAACACACAATCCATTTCTAACGAATTGCTGTCAAAACTATCAAAAAAGCTGCAATACCATGCAAATTTTAAACACTCATCTTTTCATAAAAGTCTTCAAAAGTTATTAAAAACTACACTTTTAATTTTATTGCCTAGGTTTATTCATAGGCCAACCTTTTATTCTTCTTTTTTCAATCTTCCTGAAGGCCTTGATATAGGATTCTAAGTGTTTGAGGCATTGGAGGTAGATTCTTCTGATCCGCCGCAGTAAATTACGGAGGATGTCTTGCTGTCCTTGTCGGCATCCTATAATGCGGTCAGCAATGCATCAGAGTCAAGACTCAATGCCCTCCCCATTAAAGCGTGGGGGGGGGCTGAAATGCCGCCCTCTCATTTAAAGGCCTCTGCGCTTTCGGAGGCTCCAGTGTTGGTTTTTCAAAATCCTTCTTTTCTATCACCTTTACTGAACTTTAATTTGGGATGTATTTGATTTAGATTTTCTCTAGGCTTTCGCTTCATTTTGCTTCAGCTTAGAACTGGTTGAAGGCTCAATCCTTGGTGGAAAAAAAATTTTGTTTTAATAACATCTGCTACCTTCTGTAGCGGCTTTTGACTACTTTCTTGGGATGAATGGATTAACATCTAAGCTATGAAAACCAGTTTTTGACAATTGGGTTTATTGAACATCAGGACATGCGACGCAGAGGCTACTACTCCTCCATTGGGTCGTGTGTTCAATCACACGCTATAACCCTTGTTTGTAAAGTTTCTCGACGGCTTCATCCTCAGTCCAATTTAGCAAATCCCTGCTCACGATCACTCCTTTTGAGGTGTTTACCGTTCTGTGGGGTGTAAATTTAACGTCCATATCTCCAATCTTCGTGGCTTTAAGTAGCCGTATCGACTGTGAATTGTTAACCGTTTCTACAAACAGTCCAATACCAGCCTTCCCTTTTTCCTTACCGGGTCAGCCTGTAGTTTCCGTGACGTCTTGAGCTACCACGAAAGGGCTAATTTTCGAGAAATTTGCTTCTTTTCTCTGACCAAATACTTTTAAATCGATCCACCGCTCTTAGGTCGAAATTTTAATTCGATCAACCTTTACTTCTTTATTAAACTCGACGCTCTTCCTTCTCTCCACTTCTGAAGGTAAAGGCTCTCCAGGACGAGAGTTTTTATGTAGATTCTCTTCACAGATATCATGGAAGTTGGAGTTTCCATCTGTTACTTTTCGTCAACCTTGATGTCACAAGGTGCCAACTGAGAGACGGTTGGGCACGCCTCGGATCATTGATCCTGCCTGGTTTTCCACAGAGAGTCGCTCCCACAGATTTAACTCGGGCTGGGAAGTCAGGTACTGTCTGACCCACTATATCGACATCCCAGGGCTAGCATTTAGTAGTAAGGGCTCCAATTCCTTTACCCGTGGAAAAGTCTTCACACAGAGCAGCACGAGACGTCGGCAGAACTAAGCTCACATTAACTCACCCTCAATCCCGCTCCAAAGCCGGGAAGAAGGATGAGCACTCCGTCCGCACTCCACGTCGACGAAAACAGATCACGGTCATACCTCCCACCTCCGTCACAAACAGCGTAACTGAGAAGCATAATCACAACCAATTCGGAACGCCAATCCCGTACTCCACAGGGGAGCTCCTGTGCAAATCCATAGTTCCGTTGGCCGACGTAAGTGAAGGTACCGAAGTTCCATGTCGTTGCCCGCCATTTAAAAAAAAAATCAAAGTCAAGATGTTTTATGAAAAGCTTGAAAAACAATGGCTCACTCTTCAATAAGCCTTTTAGAAAGTGAATTCAGCAGATTAAGTCATTTTTATTTTTGTCGACTTTTCGAAGAAAAGTACTGCATTACTTTTTTCCCGTCAATGATAGGATCGGAAGGGAGGTGAAACTGAATTTTCTTTTTTTTCCGGTTTGAGATATGAAGAGTTCGAAAATACCATTTACGTAAATTGTTGTTACCTTATATATTTACTTATAGTCCTATATATAAAATTTTGTGACTCGAAAACCTTCAAATTAGATGAACTTCACAATAATTTAGATATGCTGTAGTATCTGAAGTTGTGCATATGAAAATTTAATGAACATTGGTCGAGTCGTTCTTGAGTTACGCTCAATTTAAGATCGAAAAAATCTGAGATGGACAACTAAGAAGCGTGGTTCTTTATGATGCTGCAATCTGGATTGTTTACGTTTCTTTATCTGCAGTACCTATTATTGAGTTTATCACGACATATTTTTCCAAGTACTGAAAAATCTTTTCTTTTTTTTTATTGTAATGTATTTTGACCTGTAAATTTTTATGAATCAAAGGTTTTTTTTGTAAAATGTTCAATAAGAATGAGTTGGTACTTTATGAAAACAAAAAAAAAACCCCGAAAAGTCGGTCTTTTTACTCAGAACCGCACAAAAATTGTTCTATATCTAAACGGATATCGAAGACATTTTCTTTTATGAAAATAAATATATAAAAATGTAATATTCTGTCAGTTAAGAGATTATTTTACAATTTCAATTTGTGAGAGAATCGCAAAAATCTTTAATAACCAGATAGGCCGAAGGAAACGTTTTTTCAACCTGTACTTGTAATAAGCGATGTAGGTGGTTTGCCAGAAGAAACGAAAAAGATTTAAGATTCGTTGATGATACTGTTCTTTTGGTAGAAATCAAACAAAATATTGTACGGTATGACTTTATTGCTATTTGAGAAATTTAGTTTAAATATAAGAAAAACTAAAACAAAGATAATAAAATGAAAGAGAAAGGAGGATAATGAAAAATTAAAATGTTAGATAAGTTTAACAGCTGACAAGGAATTTTGTTAACTGGATAACAAAATTACAAAGGATGGGCAAAGTAACGCAAACATCAAAGAAGATTAATACAAAATGGAGACAACTTTAATAAAAATAAAAAAATAATAATTTGCTAGAATCAAATATAGATCCAGAATTAGATAGAGTTCTTAAAAGTATTCATCTGGAGTTTAGAGCTTTATCGTAGTAGAAACAAGCTAATAAGAGAAAAAGAGGAAAGAATTGAGACCTTTGAAATATACTGTTACAGCATGATGCTGAGATTTAGTTGGGTCAATGAAATTTCAGACGAAGGACAAATAGGAAAAGAGAAAATTTTGTAGAGACAATATAGGATAGAAGGTTAAGTATTAACATGACAGTCTCTAGATAATTTTGCGATAGACGAACATGTAGATCGTAAATCTGCACAATGACATCGAACATAAAACAGATAATTTTGAAGATGAAGGCTGCATTAATTTTGTTGAGATTAAAAGGTTATCAGACTTTGGAACAGCAAAACCAAGGGAGCATCAAATAGTTTTTGTTTGTTTAAAATATGAGAAGAATAAAACGTAACAGCAACTTGAAATTAATTCTTATTTCTCTACGACTGAAATTAATTATTTCTCATCAATCATAAAAGTATGTGACCTGCTGATGGAAAAGAAGAAAGGATACTCCAAAATAAATTTATTATAACTGATTATACTGTTAGGTGGATAATTTATATAAAATAAAGGGTGGAGGCACTGATGATACCTAATTGACAGGTAACGTTGGAGATTAGCTATTTTATGCCGGTATATAAAAGATTTATCTTTTCTAAAAATTACTGAGATGAAACGATTGTCATAGGCCATCAAAACAACGGTCGAGCTTTCCTTCTACATGCTAGCACATAAGTATTGTTACTAATATGTAAATGTGCTGCTTTCCATTTTTTTACTGTCTTTTGGATGTCGATTATATCTAACTTATTATTAGGTGATAGAATACCTATAATGTAACTGATCAGGCTGCACGATCAGTTTACACCTTGATGGAGAATAAGGTGGTTTATTCAAGGGAATTTCTCTGCTACTATTGACAACGAGGTTGTCAGATGTTATCGTCTTAAGTTCAGTTTGGCAAAATTGCGTGCAGTGAATGATATGGTGTAAGGGATCATTTGTTAGTTGTTTTTTTTGCAGTGTTCGTCGTTCTTTGCGTCAGCATATACGTTACTCACATGCACACTATTATTCCCGACGGCCGCAGCAGACGTGTTTTGAAGCGGGTGCAATGCATTTTCTCTACACGATGCATTATTTTTTATGTACCAAAATGCATAATTTTTTTTTTAAATTGCTTAATTCGAGGTATCAAATATGGATGAAGATATTTTGGGAGTGAAAAAGAGATCAAGATGACTAGCACAGCGTTCATAGGGTATAATGTCGTATAACACTACCGTTTATTAAAATCTGGACACACTATAATACTACCGTTCAGAAAACACTATACTATTTATTTTACCGTAAATAAAAATTATTAAATTATTATTTGCTTTACTGTTGAATGCATTCATTTAAGCTCATAATTTTTCTGGATCCCTTTAAATGTTAAAATTATTGTTCGGCACTTTCCTCCAAAAAATAAGAAAAATTAAGAACTAGGAAATAATTTAAGAATAAAGAATTGCCTATTTAACAATAAAAAAAAATATACATATATTAATTTTTAATAAGTTAAATTACGCTTTATTTTAATTTAATTTGGGCCTATTACTTTTTTATCAATTAGTATAATTATATGTGTAAGTTACTACACATATTTATTTCCGTTGTTTAATTGCATCTATAAATCCAGAACCGCTGCAGAGATTGTTATGATACAGATGTCAGTCGACACGTGTGAATTGCGTGAGAAACTCGTACATAACGATTTGAAAATAATAAAATGACAAACGGCTTATGCCATTCTTTTCAAACTGATTATCAGCAATTCTTGAAATCTTAAACATGAATTCCTCATTTGAAATATCCAATGAAATATAAAATAAAACAGTTTAAAAAAGAGGATTTAAAAAATTTAATACAATAATATATATTACAAGGTTCTGTAAGATTGTTGTGAACGAAAACTTTATTTATAAAAGTTATAGATATATATTACTTAGTAGGAGTAATCATTTAGTATTAACAAAACATATTAAAACAAATTTCAATTAAGTACTATTAAAATATAATTAAAAGTTAAATCAAATTTCTGATAATTCTATCAGCAAGGCACAAATTCCCTTAATGGTAGATCTTTCTATTTAAATGGAGGACATTTATTATTTTTTTTTACTGATATGTATAGGAAAAAGTTTATGTTGTTTTAGATGGGCGAAATTTGGAATTGCGTCAGAAAATAGTGTAGATTATTTCAAAACGTGATAATGGAGAGCTTTTCGAGCTACCCTTGATCATCACTAACGATTTGAAGAAGCGCGGTGGTAGTGAAATCAAAAATAATACTCACGCTAAGATCTCGGATTTGGAAGTGCTGTTTACATGAGCAGTGTTTGTTAAAATCATCCATCAAAATTAGGGATAAAAAATACTTATGAACATTCTGTATCATGCATTTAACAAAGAATTATATTATATTAACTTAAACGTTGGTACTTTTTTCTTAGTATGAATTTTCGATTCAATCGTTACTTTGATACAACACGGGTGTTCGGAAATAAAAAGCCGACTTGATTAGCATCATTCATAATCATAAAAAACCATCAAAACGAAATCAAAATCTGTCAGCGTGTTAGTTGATGACTACGAACTATTGGTTTCGGTTTCGGATTGATCCAGTTTATACCACAAAGATCTACGACAACTACACAAACCTACTGTAAAACATTATTGAAGCTGCACCACGCTATTTAAAATCGGCTATGGGAACGGTTGACTAAGGATGTTAGATCGTCGCACTCACTTTCACATCCTGTAGTTATAACAAATCATTTGCTTGAAAAATTCATTTATTAACCTCAGTCTGGTCTTAGCTCTGAGCTACTTCTACCTATTTAAAAGTTTGAAGGGAATTTTTGTTAGCAAACGATTTGCGACTACAAAATGAGAGAATCTGTTGTTAAGCAGTGGTTAATTGGAAGATTATGCAAAAGTTCTTCCGATATGCTTTGAGAGGGTTGTTTTAATTGGATAAGTAACCGTGACAGTTTCTGTTGTTTTTTTTCCATCCAATCAGTCGTATATTCACAAGTTTTTATCACAAATCATGCATACATTTTAAATTAATTAATTTTTTTATGTTTGCATACGGACATCTACCCAGATGCTTCTTTCACTTCTTCCATCATAAAACTTGCTACTCAAACCCGAGGAAATACTAGAAAAGCGCATTACAGCCAAAACTCATAAAAACTAGTTTCTTTTCCCTCTGATGAAGACAGATTTAACTATGGAAAGTTTGGTAGAATGAAAATGAGTACCATAAAATAGTTTAATATTTGTTGAAGTAACCTTAATCTACTATAGTTAATTAATAGAATTATAAATTGTTTAAAGCAATAGCATTAATTCTACAAAACAATGAATAAGAATTCAGAATCAACGCAATTATATTTTTATCTTAGCTGACTTTCTATATTCTGGAGACATAATATCTCAAGTTTGTAATGATCAACAAATTACACTTCTACTTACAGTACTCAGCAAAATGTACTGTACAAAACATTAACTTCTTTGACTTCAGTGATCAAAACTGATAAACATACCTTAAAAGTATGTAGAAAACTCACAGATGTCGATAAATCACCCATATCACATCAAACCATCTGCTGACGCAAACTTGCAGTTTCTTCATTGATGGTCCTTTACCTAGAAACATCCATCAGCAGGATCTATCACAAAGAACTTAACACAATAAAAAATATACTACTGCTATTACTACTCCTATGGACACTGATGCCCAAGATGGGATGTGGCTGCATCAACTATTTTCCATCTTCCTCTGTTCTCTACCTCCTCAACTGTCACTCCCCCATTCAGATTGGCCTCTCCAATTATCTTAATTGGACTAACTTAATCCAATTACCCTGTTTTGATCTTTGTAGTTGATCTTCCTTCCAGATACTCCAGTCCCACTTATTTTAAGAAGGATCCCTCTTCTCTTCAGAAAATATACAACTCCATCTTCACTTATGGAGTCAAATAACTTCTATAGGATTTTATTCTCAAAAACGAGTAATCTTCTTTCCACCTCTTTAGTCAATATCCATGTTTCTATCCCATACAGTACAGTTGATTTGATAATGATTTAGTATAGCTCCAATTTTCTTTGCTGCTGACATATGTTTTTTCATGTGAGATTATCATCTGCGGGTTCTTTTGTCTTGTAAAATATATGTATTTTATCTTCTCATAATTTAAGTTTAGACCTATATTAAACATTAAAACATTAAAGAAATTCTGTTTCTTTAATGGTAACTTTGGTAATCTCTTCAAGGTCTTCTTGGTTCTCTATGAGAAAAATGATTTACTTAATCCTGATAATCTGATTCACTTAAATAATTCTGTCTTAAGTAAGGTTCAAATTCCTTGGGTTATTCAATCAAAAACTGTACCTGAAAAAGAGGATACCCCAAAAATTATATTTATTTTGTATTGAGGAACTGCACATTCCAGGAGTAAATGCTTATAAATTTTGTTGAGCTAATGGTAACATCTGCATAATGGCATTTTTCAAAGAAAAGCCCATAGTTTGAAGATGATTCTTGAACATACCATCTCTAGTCGGGTAAAATTGATTGATCCCCTAAGAGATTGTCTAAGAAAATACATGTGGAGGTCTAGTTAAATTTTTAGCAAAACGTATGTAAAGCTTATTTTAAGATTGGGTTTTCTATAATTAAATTATTTCCTTGTGCTAGTAATGCAATTTTAACTAGTATTACACTTTTTCTAGACTGATTTGGTTCAGTACATTGTGTC
>JAAAKQ030099675.1:0-14428 GCA_010016005.3 Zanna intricata
GTGGTTAATTGAAACCCAACCACCAAAGAACACCGGTATCCACGATCTAGTATTCAAATCCGTATAAAAAGTTTTATATTTACTAGGATTTTAACCCTAGAACTCTCGACTTCGAAATCAGCTGATTTGCGATGTCACGTTAACCACTAGACCAACCCGGTGGATTGCAACAGTTCAACTAACGCAGGATATTCACGATTGACGCTCGCTGTGTTCACATATCGTCATTAATAGACATGGTCAATGTTTTCATCACTTTTCGCTGTCGCAGTGGTTCCACGCACTTTCGTTTGATAAAAAATGCAACTCAACAAAAACATGTCGCATGTGTCACACACTTGTCATTGAATCGTCTTTCAATATTTCATAGTTTTGGAAAGCTGATTCTTAAACGAATACGCGTTGATTGTATACACCGTTGATTCCGCGATTACGTTGATCAATATTGTTTTTCATACTGGGCGATTAGCCAACACACTTTACGTGAACAAACACTGACAGTTAATGACTACAATACATCAACTTCAAGTTGACGCAGGAAGTATACAGCACATCCGGTTACTTGTACGCATGCAGGATTGTCTCTTTGCACACTTTAAATTTTCCTACGAAAATCAGCGTTATTATTTTTTGGACCGTCCTCGTATAATTATTTTAGTTAAATTAAGGATTAAAATAAAAATGTTACAATACTCTATTAAAAAATTATTTGTATAACCTCTTTAATTTTTAATTTATTTTGAAAATTTTTAATGTTTTTAGTTACAAACTAATCATAATTTGTCCCATGTTATTTTTGATTTGAATTCACTGAGATAATTTTCGTTAAAAGAGGAAAGTCCATAAAAGTTGGTTGAGATTAGATGCATCCGTTTACAATATCTCTTCCAAATTATGTGACCTTCAGAATCAGAGTTCTAAAAATAGACTGTATTTTGATTTACTTACTTAAAAACATCTCAAATAAAATGTATGAAATTTCAAATGGATTTAACCAAAATAAAACTGAATCATTATGTATACTTTTAGAAAATCTGGCAGGTTGTTTCTGAGATAATTGCCACTACAAGTAATATTTATTTGGTTATTATATATGCACAGTTCCAGTTTATAATGAACATTATATGCACAATATACTTATGGATACTTGAAACTCTTTCTTATGTTCATTGTTACATAATTAAATTAACTTGCGAGTAAATGGAGTAGTAGTGATCAGTTTTACTCTCATGTGAATTTCATACTGTTCATTTATTTTCTGAGTTATGTACCGAAATATTATAATTACACATCAGAACAGTATATATTAAGAGAGGATTGTAGTATATTCATATATTCTTTATGTAATGCAATGATGTTTTATGTAATAACCTATTTTAACTACGAAAAATGTAATAGTGTATAGAAATATATATCTTCCACTGTTATAGTATTATGTGCACCTATGAGTACATATTGAATCGGCAGAGCGTGAATGCGTGCGCGAGTACACAGTTTTATGTACATGTGCTATCATATGAATACAATTTTGTTAAAACATTTCCTCTTGAATTTCATTTCATGAAAACTTAACTAATAGATAAGTGTTATTTTGTACGGTCGGTTTCATAAAATATAAGATACCGCCTTATTTTTGTATATAGTTTATTTATAATAATTTTACTACTTTTATGTAATATAAAAAAACCATAATATTTTTCCAGTTTTATTGTCCAATAAAAAAACCTTCTAATATTAAATTATATTAGTTCATTTACCAGTGAAGATAAAATTATAAAAATAAACAGGATCGTCACGTACTACACAGAATATATTCATATGATCAAATATATACATTAAACACATACGATATGCGCCCGCACATTTATGTATAGGATAGAATTTAAAAAAAACTAATTTAATTGTTACAATATTTTATGTAACTTTCTTTACAAATAAATCTTAACAGATTACTTCGTAACTAAGAAGTAAAATAAGAGTATTTATGAGTATTTACAATATTTCCGTACAAATTACATATTTTTACACATTTTCTGTGTTTCCTATATAATTTGGTTACCAACTAAATTTTATCATTTGGCAACGAAACTTAATTTTGCTTATAGAGATTTTACTCATCGACTATATTTATCAGATTAATATTCGACGATATATATATATATATATATATCGACCATATTTATCACACTTATACACTTATTTATGTGTGTTCTGGATTTTTGTATTTGTTTATTACAACGTTTTCATTGCATAAGTTTAATAAAAGTTTTTTTTTTCCTTTTTTATTTTTATATATTTTTTCATTGCATTTATTTCTATTACACTAATATTCTTTCTGTAGTTACATACTTGATAAGCCTCATTCACTCTCTGCTTTGCAAGACATTCTTTTCTCGAAGAGTCTATTTTCAGGTTTTACTGAACTAACATCAAAATCCCTCCATCCTACATAAACGCCCATTCCATTATTTTTTTTTTTTAGATTTGAGTTCCATAAATTACGCTGTTTATATCATTTCCCATATTTACTAATCTCGTACGCGAGTCATGCTCAAGACCCCGTTACTTTTACCTCGAAAAATTTATCTTTAGGAATATTACTCTCCTTATTTCATTTTTTCAAAATCTTTATTTCATTATCGTACGTATGAATTCATAGCTAAATCGAAATTTCCATTATTTGTTTTGTTTTAACCTAATTTCTTTCGTCAACACAGAATTTTACAGCATTACTTTCATTTCATGATAGAACCTGTTTGATATCACTCTTGGGTATCTTTCTTGCTCAGTATTATCCTAGATACTTGTATTCTAGGCGTAATACAAGTATTTTTTTTATTCATTTCCTCTTAAATTCTCATACACAGCTTCTCCATTGTACCAAATATATTGACTTAGGACTAAGTTTTTTCAATCACCCATGTCCACTACTACTAGCTGTAAGAATCAAATCATAGTATTTTGGAATTTTCTTCTAATCGTATCCTTCTCGTGGTATATAACCATTCATTAAAAGTATCTGACATTAACTTAAAAACTCCAAGAAAAAGTGACTAATTCTAATTTTTCATATATCATTGTGCGTATTTGTATTCCTTCGTAAAGAAATGTAGCTGGTCACTAGTCTCAGTGTCATTACTGATTTAAATATACTTTTCAAGTTCTTTTTTCAGTTTTAACACCCTTCCGTTTTTAATTACTATTCATAATTACTTTGATCAACTGTTTATTACAATATAAATACTGTCGTATAAACTTAAATTTCTTGTTTAATGAGTGAAGAAAAAAATGTATTTGATTTGACAAATAATGTCTTGTGATTTGTTTCTTATTCTAAATCTGTTGATTTTTTGTTAATAATTTCAGTAATACTTTTTTAAATTACCTTTAAGAAATGTTTAATAAAATTTATTTTATGAGATAAAAAATTTATTTATACGTATTATTATGTTTAGCAAATTCTTTTTCCTTTAATAAAATACGGTTTTACAGCCCAGTTATTTAGAATAATTATCAAATATTAAGATCTATATGTAAATATATGGACAGTCTTTACTAATATTTCTAGATTTAGAAAAAGAATATGTGCTTAGTGATTTCAAAAAGGTGGACTGATTCCACCTTAACAGTGAATAGGATCCACTATAGATAATGATGGGGGATCGTCGACCTATAGTCATGTACGACAGTGGGACCTCAACCATCAAGGTGGAAGATCAGAGGAAAATTGATATATTTAAAATATGGACTTATAGAAGAATGCTCCGCGTGCATTTGAGAAAAGAGCGCGAACAACTCTGTTATAAACGAGCTGGTGCACAGAGGTAGTTGACCGAAATATGCTTGCTTTCCTCTCCTCTGCTTTTTTGGTTATATTATCCGTAGACTCCGCAAAAATTTTGAGAAGCCTGTAGTACTGGAAGAAATCGAGGGTAGCAGGTCTCGCGGATGACTGCCGAAAGATTTGCTGGACCAATTTGAATAGACGACAGGAAAAACATCTGACACATTGATTCGAATGGCAGGGACCGTGAACTATGGTGGAAAATTGTCAGCGGACTTATGAAGTCCGGTGAATTATGAAGTCTGGATAGCAGGTTAGGTTTCAACTTCTCTTTATCAGTCTAGCCTCCGAAACTACCGTAAGGTATTACTTCAGAGAAGAAATGAGGATGATGTGTATGAATGCGAATGAAATGTAGTCTTGTACAATCTCAGGTCGACCATTCCTGAGAAATGTGGTTAATTGAAACCCAACCACCAAAGAACACCGGTATCCACGATCTAGTATTCAAATCCGTATAAAAAGTTTTGGCTTTACTAGGATTTGAACCTTAGAACTCTTGTCTTCGAAATCAACTGATTTGCGATATCCGTTTTAACCACTAGACCAACCTGGTGGGTTTGGGTTTCAACCTATTGGTTGAAATCTAACCACCAAAAAATACTGGTATTCGTAATCTAGCATTCAAACCTATATAGCCCATGGGGCAAAAGAATGCTGCCCTTGTAAAGGCAACTGTCTTTAAAGGGATTTGAACCTTAAAACTCATTCGAAAGTTAATTGATTTTATGATAATAAGTTTAACCGGTCACTTCAGTTTAAATATTTTTCAAAAATCTTTTAAAATTTTTAGACCCCGGACGTAAAATATAGAAAGGTTGTTTGAGCATTTTCTTCTTCTAATTTTTTTAAATTATTTCTAAAATATTAGTAAAATATATTCTTTAAATATATTTAAATAATTATTCGAAATAAGTGGGCTATACAACCATGTATTATTAAAAAAAAAAATAAAAGTTTATTATAATATTAATAAAAGCTATGAATATCAATTATTTATGGTTTATTTTAATAAAATATAATAATAATAATAAGCGTTACAATTAAAATGAGTAAAAAATTGTTCAAAGAAATAAAAGTTAATAGCTATTGAGTAAACTGTAAGTACAACTGTTTAACATGGACCGTTACATATTACCGTTCTTTTTGAAACGATTATCGGATTATACGGCACAGTTTCTGATTTGATTCATACGTGTAGTCGTTTTATTTATTATATTTTAGTTTCAGATTATTCATTACAAATCTTAGAAAAATATGGTAAGAATATTAAAAAGTTTTTTTTTTTTTTTTTTTTTAAATTTACATTCTAAATTATTTCATTTTATAACTACATTAAAAATATTTAACCTTAATTTTCATTTTAATTAAAACATCTTCGGTAATAGATAGTAGTGGTAGTTTATTTATTTGTAATATTGTAATGATAATTTTGTTGCATATTTAATTTTTTTTCTAAAACGATGTTCTTCAGTGGAATTTTATTTTATTTTTGAAGTTATATTAAAATATATATGTAGGGAAAATCACAGTAAAATTTTTTTCACATAAAATTACAGTGAAAATCGTGTTTATTCGTTGAAAAAATTAATAATATTTAGAAAAAAACGAATTTGCTGCTGATCTTTTTGCAACAATTATTTATAATAAAAATTTTACTTTAAGTATTCATTGTTTAAAATACAAACCATTTAATAATTCTGAATTAGCACCTTAATGAAAAATCATAATTTACTACAACGATAAAAATTAACGATGGCATTATGCTAGAAAAAATCTGATCTGGTCGCTACATTACTTCCTTGTACGCCTATTAAATTATATCTACACATTTTTTAAAATTAAAAATACGTAAAATTTTATTTCATTAATAACTTCTGATATATTTCGTATTTTTATTTATTTTTTATTGTTATTATTAAATTATTATTTATAGTTAATTTTTTTTTACAATCAGAGGTTAATAATTATTAATAAATCTATATATTTATATTTAAAGAAATTTAAGTTTAAAAAAGGGAGATGAAGTCTGATTCGAACCGATCTATAACCTTATAAGATCCAAACATTTCATTAATTAAAATTTTATTTGGTTATAAGTCTGGAACCAATGAAAATAAGTACTACTTATGATATATCGTTGAAAAACTCTCAATAAAGGCTTATTACTGATTTTAAGAAAAAGTCCAAAATTCCAAAAAAAAATTTAATTTTGGACTTTTTTGGTTACTTTTGGTCCAATCGATTGCAATCAAAAGGGAAGGTGCACAAGTAGACGTTACATGGAGTGGTAGACTGATAATAACAACCTTATACAATCTACCCTACCCAGGAAAGAGTTTTGTATATAAAGCAAACCTCTTCGATATTAATTCACCTGTTCATAAATTATATTACGAATATTCCCTTGAACGCGCTCGCGCGCACGCCCATACACACACACACATTGAACTAAGAAACTCAAGGTTCAAATAAGCTACGCTTAATTTTCATCGGGGATTAAAATTTAATTATGACTGATATATGAGGATCTAATTTTAAGGTTTCCAATATAAAAAATGGCGAAAATACAGGTATTTTATCGTTAAATAGTTCTTTTCTAAATCCTATGATTTGGCAGGTACAGTAATTATATTATTGTTATTTTATTTAATTATATAATTATTTTCTGCTGTTTTTGAGAGGTTGCTTTCTGCTTTGTTTCCTCCGGAAAAATTACACCTAATGAATCTCTCACTTAAATTCCAGTTCAAATGTTTGTTCAAATGTGTGTGTGTTTGAAGTAAAATAGATTATATTTTCAGATTTTACAAAACTTTATATGTATTTAAACTTTATTTCATGGAAAATACCTCTTTAAATGGAAATATATATTTGAATTTATAAAAACTTAACAGTAGACGATTGAAAGAACAATAATTCACATTGTATAAAATTCTTAAATATTATTCTATATTAAGATAGGTTTATCCTTTACTTTATCTGGATTCATCTTTCTTTATATTAAAAAAAAAGTAAATAAATCTTCTGATGGTATCAGTTTAATATGCTTGAGCATGTATTATCAAAGACAAGGAGATTGAATTTTATTACCTAAGTATTCTAGTCATCGGTAGAGACGGTCATTCGGTCCACACGCCGGACTGTTTTTACCAAATCATAAAATTTGTTTAAAAGTAGACTTTAAAATATGTTAGATGGATATATGGGAAGGGCCTATGAATATAATCTGTATCCAGTGAGGATTCAGCCAAGAACCACAGAAGAGATAAAAATTAATCGTGATGGATGAATATTGATAAAGGATTGGTTTGTTCACAAGAAGATCGTGAAAGGATACAAACAGTCATGCAATGGAGTATCACAAATCCATCGCTATAAAACTAGCATCCATTGCCAAGAAAATTGGCAATTTATTTTTAATTTTATTTTAATTTATTTTAAATAACAACAAAATTTACCTATTATCTATAAAATCTCTAAATATATTTTAACTTGTTAAAATTAATTAGTAATTCTTATAGTATAAAAAAGAGACTAATAGTAATTTATATAAATACTCCACCAAAAGTCTAGTTTCAACCTAAAGGCAGGCAACAGTCGTTGGTGAACAAATCCTAAAAAATATTCAAATTGCATTGCATTCAACTATGATCTATGGTATATTCTGTTGATATAAGAATAAAAATTAATAATTGCCTAATAATGAATACATAAAAACAGTTTGACCGACCGCCCATCGGAATTATCTGATAGCAATACGATTGAAATTCGACAGTGATGTGACGTTTAGAAGTTGACTGAAGGTAAGAGTCAGAGACAGTGCTCACTGATATATAATTCAACTTGCCAAAGATAAGTAACAGCTGTCTTTTTGCCGTAATAGTACTGTTATGTTCCATTTTGTGTTGTTTATCTTTCGTGTGTTCTTTTTACGATTATTGGATTGCCCCGTTATCTTTAAATAATTAACTATCCCTCAAAAATATTATTTATTAATAAACTCTGCATTTAATAAAAAGGTTCTGCGTCTAATAAAATGAAAGACAAAAATATTATATTCAATCTGCATGTTCAATAGAAAAACTTCAATTCTTGCTTATATGATTTAAATCACTCAATCCGCCTTCTTCTTCTTCATTTCGCTGAGATACAGATACACCTAATTTCTCTGTTTATTGATATCTTATGATATTATAATTGCTAGTAATAATAAGAGTTAAAGATTAAATATCTTCGCTAAAATGAAAAGGACTATGATATTCTTGTAAGCTCTGACGCAAGGTAATAACGAAAAATTTGTATCGCTAAACCGTTGCTGCCATGTTGCTACCAGATCAATTCTAGTGTAACTTTAGTGAGTATTTTTACTTAAATGATTACATAAATCCAAGATTTTTCATTTAGTTTTTTCTTCATTAGTTTCACACTGTATAAAATAGAGATTCACCACAAGTCTTATCATTGAAAGCTCGATTCCTGAATTTTTTATCAATAATATATTCATTCTTATAATATAATTTGTCTATATTATTAACAAATAAAATGAAAAAAATTATCATGTAAAATAAAGTGTGGAAAGTGAAATAAAAACATTATACTAGTTTCTATAAGATTGAAAAATGAAATAATCCTCAATTTACGGCCACTAACTCAACCTTTAACTATCTTTTTATAATCTCTTTTGAAAGGTTAAATACTACAATTTATCTGTTTTAAAACCCTTCTAAGATTTTTTTTTCATTAATTAAATAGTAAGATTTAATTCATTTACTTTCAGTTATTAAGCATATATTTTAAAAATGTAAAATTGATTTCTTCTTAGTACGTCGTTCCTATTTTACTTCCTTGTACGAAGTAAAGGAAGTATTGTGATCGCGAAAAATTTGGGATTTCAGATTTCAACGAAAATATCCATTTTCACCATCCCTGAATCCAGATTAGTTTCGGCGTGACGTGTGTACGTACTTCGCATAACTCGAAAACGATTAGCGATAGGATGTTGAAATTTTAGATTTAGGACTGTTGAAACATCTAGTTGTGCACCTCTCCTTTTGATTGCAATCAACTAAACCAAAAGTATACAAAAAACCCAAAATCTCCAAAAATTTGGATTTTTTACTTTTTCTCAACTGCAGTAATAAGCCCCCCCCCCTCCTTGAGAGCTTCTCAACGATATATCATAAATCGTTTTTATTTATTTTTTGTTTTTATTAGTTCCAGAGTAATTAATCAATTAACTATTTGGATCTTATAAGGGGAAGGCATGTCGGTTCGAATCTAACTTCAACTCCTTTTTTTAACTTTTTTAAAATTTTATTTTAAAAATATTGATTTATTAATAATTATTAACCTGTTATTGTAAAAAAAATGTTAGATTAATAATTCAATAATGACGATAAAAAAAACATCAAAAAATATTCGAAGTTATTAATGAAATAAAATTTTATGCACTTTTCATTTAAAAATAATAAATATACGAGTATATGCAATTTAATAGGCGTACAAGGAAGTCTGTGGTATCCACCTCAGGTATTTTATATTTGCAATATCTTTGAAAAAATTTTATTATTTTAATTTATAAAATTATTTGGGGAAAGTATTTGTTGGATAAATAATAATACTACTATGTTTTTGAGTTCTCTAATATTTCCTTTTATATTGAGTTTGCATAAATGTTTCTTGTTTTCTTCAATTATATGTCAACTAAATTAATAATTTTTATAATTACTACAAAATTAATAATTATATTATGCTATTATTATTAAACATGAATATTGGTTATTTTTGGTTAATTTTTTTTAAAAATATTTTTGTTTTTTGATATAAATTTCCTTTATTTTATTTAGCAGTAGAATTTTATCTTTTATTTTTCGGTTAAATAATAAACAAGATGAAAAAAAAGAAGACAATAAAAAATACATTTAAAAAAAAACTAAATGGTTGTGCTTTATACAGTTATATAGTATAAACTACATCAAATCAATAACAGTTAAAAACAGAAGTCTACTTTTTTTGTTACAGGCTGTGTAAAAGGAACAGTTACACAACTATCTTTTCTTTTTTTCATAGAACATTTTCTGTAACACAATAAAACAATTTAAAGTGTTATTAAAAATAAGTAATTTGCTAATTAATTTAAACAAGTTTAATTGTATTAAAGTTTTTCTTAGAAAAATAAAACTTGTTTGTTTTCTATTAAAGAACACTGTATCTATTTATTATAATGTATAAATAATTATAATAAATATAGAATAATGACAAAGATTGTTTTGAAATTTTTATTTTAAAACAATAATTAATTTGGTTGTAGTTCAATTTTGTTTATTATTACGTCTGAATTAATTTTACTTCTCTGTAAATATATTTTACTTAATGTACAGTGATATTTTCTTTGTTATTTAGACTTTATATTTTGCGCAATTCTATATATACAGAAAATAAAAAAAATAACAGCAACAGGAAATACTAATTACGTTAAAAAATTCGTTTCTTTTAAAAAATATTTAAATAAAACATTTAATTACTTTACAAGAAGAGATATAATTTTACATAATTATTCTTTGTATCTAACAGAAATGTATAAGCTGACGTGAAATTCCATATAAAAATAACACAACTAAAATTAATATGATTTATTATTTGAATTTATTGCTTGTCTTATTTTTACTGATTGACGGTTTGCTGTTTTGATTGATGAATCTAAAATAAACCAAAAACAAATATATCAATATTTGTTTTAAAAAATTAAATTAATACATATTTAAATTTAGATATTTGAAATCAGCGTCAGTTAGAAATCACTTTTGTCAACGTCAGAAACGTCAAATTAGGTTTGATTTTTTTCCGGAGGCTAAATAGATAAAGAGAGAGTGGGAGGTTGATTTTTGTAATTATTTTGTATTGTTTTATGAGTTGTTTGAAGTTGATTTAATTCTTTTAGACGATTTATGTTTATTTATCATTATATATTTAGATTGCAAACGAGCATATTAATGAAATACTAAATAATTAATTATCTGTGACAGATGCTAAACAAATTAAAATAATATTTTCTGAATTTATCTAATAGAAACTTACCCCGGATCACCTAAGGAGTTATTATTTTTTTTTTTTATTAGAAAAAAAAAACAAGAAATCGGTATATGTCTTCATTAAACTTTAACGTATTTATAAAAAAAACTAAATGCAGATCCTATTTTTGGCCTATTCCAGCATTTGAAGGAATCGAAATATGTGAACTTATGATATTTGAGTTATTATCTATTATACTAAAACAAATAAAAAAACACTAAATTGTAAACTAAAAAATAAGACTACGCTGAAAAACCGTTTACGATAATGATTTACCTGAACTGTTAAATTAAAGGATCATTCTATTGTTAAACTATCATCGTTAACAACATAAAGGAAAGGGAGATAAATATTAAAAATTAAAAATCACGTCCGCGGAAAACAACATTGCTGGCGATTGTTGCTCTTTAATGTAGGATAATTGAAGAGCGTGCAGGTGAAAATTTTTTATATTTTTTTCAAATTTTTGAAATCTTCAAACACACACACACACACACACACACACACATATATATATATATATATATATATATATATATATGATATACATATATATATATATATATAATGATACATATAGATTAAATGAACACAATTGAGTTTAACCTTTAACCTTTCACGTTTTAAAAGTCGAATATAGATAAATCTAAATGTCAAAACAGCATTAACTTCCGGATTTAATTCAAACTACTTTCTAAAACACAATAATCGGTTCAAAATATCCCTAATTTTCTTTTTACAAGTCAGATCGAGGATTTCAATAGCTTTAAACCTTCTCCGGACAACGATGACCATTTTGCAAAAATCCGTGTGTAAGTCGGTTCCGTAGTTTTTTAGTCTATAGTGGACACACAGACAAGCATTGCTTTTATATCTTTCTTTCCAGTTATCGACCTTAAACTGGTTGGCAGTAGCTCTCTACTCTTCTCTCTTATCAGCTTTTATCTTTAGTTCCCAGTACGAATTACAGTTCATATCATCCATTATCTGTTTTATAAACTATAAACGTGGTTTTGTATATATAGAAGAAAGTTTGTATTTTGTTTGGTTTTGCGTAAATATCTCGACACTGGCGCTACCTTGCGGGTACAGTTTTGCAAACATTTTTATCAAATATCTCAATCCCAGCACCATCTAGTAGGTCCATTTATTGCAGAGTAATTTCGTTCCATGTAAGTAACACATATTCAGAATATGAGCCAAATCGGACCATAAATACAATTTTTCAAAATATCTCGACCCCAGCGCCACTTAGCAGGTCCAAACTAATTTAGCAACTTTCGCGGGCCTGCACACAACTCACAAAAGTTTCATCGCAATGGGATGAATTTTATTGGAGCGCATACAGGACTAGCAAACAAACATTAATTTTTAAATAAGTAAAAGATATTACCGTAGGATTCGTGATCATCCATATAAATCGGTTCAGCCATTGAGCTGCTACGATATAACAAACGTAAATATATATTTAAACAATAACAATTATACTCCTTTTTAGGCATTCATATATAAATACTAGTTACATGAATAAAATTTATCATTTTATCTATCAACGATAGATTTGAAAAAACCTTTTATTAGATGAATTTTGACGTTTTTGAACAATTTTCATCACAACGCTTCATTCTGAACAATTCTCAAACGTCATATCTCATACGTAAGATGAGAATTATTCAATAAAAAAAGGTATTATTAGGTAATATTTATCAATAAAGAACATGTTTTCATGATCGAATATACTGCCCGTCAAACAATCATAAAATATTTTTCTTATATTTTTATAAACAGCAAATAATAATTACAAAATAAATTAGTAAATTTTACTATAGTAAATCATTCTTTCAATACCGCAGCAGATCTTAAAATACATAGATATTTGATACAAGTAGAATAGCTAGATACTGTCGATTAGCGTTTTAGAATCGTATATGAATATGACTTTTTTTTACCTTTTAGTTACAATTAAACATAAATATACACACATTTATATAGCCCATGACACTCCCTGTAACTTACGGATTCCAACAAGGGGTCATACATCTAAATCGGTTCGGCTGTTGAGCTGCTACGGTGGAACAAACAACATACATACACGTTAAACATTACACTCCTTTTTGGGCAGCCGTGTAAAAATCTGACAACAAAATTGTAATACTTTCCTGATATTGGTTATGTATTCGTCTAGAGTGGAAAAATAATTATACTTGAAATAATTACCTAGATTTCATTTTTAGGGTGGGAAGGTAACTTATGATGAATTTTTATTGCAAAATTGTCATTATATGTTTAAATAAACCCAAAAAAATTTTAACGATTGGAAAATCGGTATTTTTTTATGTCGTTCTGCTATCGCACCTCCAATAACACCTTCTAAGAAATATTTTTTGGCTTTTCTACGATTAATATGTTTAATGGAAGAAACAAAAATAAATTTCACTAAAAAATATACATTCCATAAAAGGTTAGCTAAGATTTATTTTTTGAGGATGGGGGTAAATTTGGATGAAATTTTATTGTAATATTACTACAAAAGTTTATTATTTAAACCTTTAATAATATTAATAGGTAAAATAAGCCAAAAAGTGTTGAAACATTTTTTTAAATCGACAAATTAAACTTTTATTGGGTCTCCTACTCACAATATAACCCCAAAAATATTTTTTTTATTTGGTCTGTTGTACTACTCGTTAGCATGAATTGAAATGGTCTTATATGCTCTCACTGTTTTCACTGTTATAAGAAAAACGCATTCAAAATTTCAGCTGATTGTAACACTTTTTGTTTATGAATGTATTTCCATTTGTTTCAGTAGCCAATTTTACATGTCTTTGGTATCTATTCATGCAATTTTTCAACTAGGAGAAAATTATCTGTACAAGAGATATGACGTGTTATTTTTTGCAGGTAGAACCTTGTCAAAACCAAATCTGGCAATTACAAATGTTACAAGGTTGTAAATGCCGGTAGAACTTCGTCAAATTAACAGTATTTATTTTTGTTTAAAGACTTAATATAAAAAGGTTGTAATAACATGAAATAAAATACAAGTTAATTCTGACATACTTAGATAATTACAAAAATGTTTTTAATTTTTATAACGTTTTTATTATGTGATTAACATAAAGCAATAATATGTATTTATAAAAAAATGACAATTCGCAAAAAAAACCCTTCATGTACTGGCTAAATCTACTTTACCAAACATGTAAAAATAAAAAGTACAAAAAAAATACAGGTTCAACGTAGTCGCAACAAAATAAGTATCTTGCTTTTAATTTTTACAACACAACACATAAAACTCACAAAGTACACTGATAAAAACTACATCATGTACAGACTAAATCTACATAAAATTCATTTTTCAAAGAAAGACTTAAAACAACTTAAAGATAGTCATCAAGTACAAACATTAAAAAACACGATTCAGCATACTTATATAGAGTGTATCAAAACTGCACGGCAATCTCTCGGAAACGGATTCTATATCTAAAAATAAGAAAAACGTTTCCA
>JAAAKQ030099686.1:0-14428 GCA_010016005.3 Zanna intricata
TACGGTGATTATTGATTAATTTAAAATGTGACGAGGGCTAATGACCACAGCAGTCGATGCCCATATAAAAAAAAAAATAAAAAAATAGTTTACGATATCTATTTTTACTCTAATTCAGATTTGCAATATTTAGAAAAAAGAGAAAAAATGTAGTTCAAATTAAAACTTTAGAATTCAGTTTTATATTTTTAATAAGACAGTTATAATATTCATTTGAATTGCTACTTTTTTGTATTTCGTTCTTTATTGATTTATTATATGCAAAAAGGCCAGTTTAATTTTAACATTAAATAATAAAACACAGAAGCGCAGAGTATAATTAGATTAATGGATATTAAACTAATTTAATATATATATATAATAAAGCTAGGAAGGAAATGTTTTTCTTTAAATTATATTTGAGAAGACCGAAAGAATGTAAAGCTATAAATATAAAATATATTATATTTTACAACTATTAAGCTTTTTATTATGGTTAATTTAAGTAATAAAATTGTAATAAATAAGAAATATGGTGGTGGGAGTAGTCGTATATGTATTCGCATTTAAACAAACCGTAATTAATTAAATTGCCTAATTACGTGTAATGGTTTCATTCTACATCTTGAAAACAAAGGAATACCGACTTCAGTGTTTATAGTATGTTTATTTTGATGTAGGGTAAAGTAATTAATATTTTGAATTGATAGATTACCATATTTTTAAATGTTTATAAAACATTATCCTTAGTATCGAGTTTGATTTGGGTGTAGGGTACTGTGCAGATCAACTCGCTACCTTCAAAACGATCAGATAAATAATTCCAAAATAAATTAGTATTCATATAATTCCGCACATAATTCCGTAGTTGCTAAAAAAATTTTTTTTTATTTGGGTGTAAGGTATTGTGCAGATCAACTCGCTACCTTTAAAACGATCAGATAAATAATTCCAAAATAAAATAATTTGTATTCATATAATTCCGCACATAATTCCGTAGTTGCTAATAATTTTTTTTTGATTTGGGTGTAGGGTACTGTGCAGATCAACTCGCTACCTTTAAAACGACCAGATAAATAATTCCAAAATAAAATAATTTGTATTCGTATAATTTCGCACATTGTAGTTGCTAATAATTTTTTTTTTTTTTTTTTTACGTCTCGCTTTTTAATACTAAAATATACTAGATATGAAAAATAAACTTACTATTTTGAAAGGATCTAAAGTATACCATAATATAAAAACAAAAATCTATACGAATAGGTAAAATTTTATTTTCACTTTCTTTTTAAAATTTATTTTAAATACATTTTACTTTTTTTAAAAACTTGGTTTAAAGAAGAGACTACACAGCTAATGGTATCAGAAAATAAGAAATTGTGTTAAAAATATCTGAATGAATCGGTTCAAAAATAGTCTTAATATAAAGTGCTACAGTAATATTAAAATTAGAATGCTGTTGACAATCGGATCAGTAATCTTGTAACTACCGTGACTTGCTAATAACCAATAAATGGTGTCCGTAGTAACATTGTTGACGATGTAATTGTTACACGAAGTAAATGGGGAACGTGTCACCAGAGTATAAAATTATTCGAATAAATGAAATATCTTTTTATGTTTATACGTATTAGTGAAACTGTATTAACAGGTTATAATCATAATTATTTTAAAATTAAATTAATAGTATTTTAAAATGCATATCAATAGACCTTACTGGATGACATCATTTTCTGTTTTATTTCAGCTTTGTTACCATTCATATTTTAATAATAATATAAACAAAAGATAAATATTAAAAATTAAAAAAAAAAAGGAAAGATCTACATACGTATATATCTATATATATATATAGCTTTACTTATTTACAAATACCCCGTTTGAATTTTGAAAATCGGCGATTGTTTGCAGAGGTATTACAACAGCGCCTAAGAGGCACCCCGTTTGTTACCATTTGATGGTGATGATTGGTCCAGACTCACACGAGATGCTCGCATCACCTCACTAGCAGTCCCCACGGGAAGCTCATTATTGTTAAACAAAAATTTTTGAAAATTTGTTTTATTTAGCGTAAAGTTGTTAATTCTATTATTTTTTTTAATGTTATTTATTACATTGATTGGAATTATTCAGTTCAAACCCAGGTAACAGAGTGATAGAGGCTCACAGTTCATTAATTCAATTCATTAAAGTTTACATTTATTATGCAACCTATAACGTTCCCGATAAAGTAAGGATTCCAACGCGCGGTCATATATCTAAATCGGTTCGGCCATTGAGCTGCTTCCATTGAACAAAAATACATTAAATTCCTTTTTGGTCAGTCGTGTAAGAATCTAAGGTAATGATTAATAAAAGATTGATTTATTAATTGTTCTATATTTGACTCGGTTAAACCATAATTTATATATTGACGTATTTTTTTTGTTCTTGAATGATGTAATTACCCTTGTGGATGAATACCATTTGCAAGTAGGAATTACAAACTATACAGTGTTTGCCAATAATGTAAATTAAAGATGTCAGCAAAGAAGTACAAAGTTATGGTTTTTAGAGGAAAATGTTACTCTATATTTAGAGGAAACGCTTGTGTTTAAGACCACAAGCGTTGTTGTCTAAAATTAAGTTTGATAGAAAAGTCTTAGGCAGTTACTGTTGTACTGATTTGAACACTAGATTGTGGATATCGGTGTTCTTTAGTGGTTGGGTTTCAATTAACCGCGCGTCCCAGGAAGTGCCGATCTGAGACTGTGCAAGACTACGCTTCACTTACATCCATACATATTATCCTCTGAAGTATAATACCTTAAGGTGGTTCTGTAAGCTAAACAGAAAAATATGATAAGAAAAGTTTTGGAGCATGTATTTAAATATTTGGACTGAGTCGTGTCTGTTAGAGTGACGAAAATATTAGATCCATCCCAGAGGAGACCCCTATGTGGGGGTTCCTTTTTTTAGGGCCCAAGCTTGGGGGGGAGTAGTTGTACTGCTGCCACGGCACTTCGCAGCGGCTGATGACATGCCTAACGGTGGTTCCAGCGGCTGCGTGGGGTGCTTACCACTTAGGAATATGATACATTCATCCTTTAGATGCTTAAGTATGACATTTCCAAAATCGACAATAAAATAACCAACTTTCCCTTTTTATGTGATTAATGGGGGTTTTGCCTTTTGTCCCGTAGGCCCCGGATCCGAATCCTAGTCAGATTTAGCATTTTTTCATACATTAAATAAATAAAACTTATCTGTAATAGGACAGTTAACCTGTAGTTGCTTGAAAAAGGAAATAATTTAAATAATAGCGATAAATAGCAATCTGGTATCGTTTTTAAGTAAAAGTAATAGATTCTTCCCTCGTTTTATCTTTTTCTTGCGATTTTCTTTTATGTCAATACAGTAAATTAAATAAAGCGGATCTTTTGTGAACATCTTTAGTAGCCTAGAAAATTTCAAGAAATTTTCGTTTATAGTGGAACTCATCTCGTGTTATACTACTAAAGAATAGTTTAATGCATCGGTGAAGTTACGTAACCATAATATAATGTTTATTATGTGCAATTTCTTACGCTCATACTTAATATTACTGTTCTACGTAAGTGATATTTGTAATAATTTCGGTTTGCGGTAACTATTAAACAAAGACTAATATGTTTGTTGTTAACTTATGTGTAAGTTTTAAGTTATTCAGTTTAACTAAGTTAAATGCCCTTTATAATTTCCCACGTGTAATAATCATTATGATGATGATAAAGATGATCATCGTTGCCCTCCGGATGTGTTAAATTTATCTTCACATATAAACACGTTACTAATAAGTTAGCGAGTTAAGTAAGTACCGTGTAAGTGAAGTAAGAACTAACTTTTAACGCTCTCCAGTTATAATTTTATCATATTTCTTAATAGAATTGTTACAAAGTAAGATATTGCTCTTTGGGAAAATAGTATAGTAAAATAGTTGCGTATAAACCCTCAAATCTAACAGAAATGTCTGTTCCGAATAACATTTAAAGAAAATTCCTAATTGTTAAGAAGAAGGAGTAGAAATAAATGAAGTTTCTAAAATACAACCCCAAAATTTTCTTGCTGTAAATAATGTATGTATCAAGTTTTTTTTGAAACCTTAAAAAAAATAAGCTTTTCATTTCAACATATACTTGTAGATATAGTCTTTATTTTACTTAACAAACAACTGGATAACTGACTTAATACTACTATTTAATTTGTATTAAGGGGCTTCGCAAGATGTTTCTTTGCTTAGATAATTTTTTTTTTCAACGAATGAATTAGAAAAAAGTCATTCTATATTACCGATTTTTAATTCAGAAAACTTTTTTAACAGGAAAAAATTTTGATTAATTTTTTTTTTGATTTTAAAATAATTTTTAGTATTTGAAGGATAACTTACAAAATATGTATACAAACATAAAGGCATTCATACAATTGGTCATCAGTTGGTACATCAGAATCGAACATTTTCATAGTTAACAGAAAATAATAAGAAATACAAAATGCGATGATCATTTCGTAATCAAGAAAAAATAAAATAACACTTAAAAAAGTAAGTCGTAATTTTTAAAACAAAATATTTGACAATATATTGCAATACTTCCCTAGGTTTTGTTATTTTTTCTGATAAAGTTGATAAATAGCGATGGATGAAAAATTTTATCTAAAATTTATTTCTTGGGGTGGGGACAAAAAGTATTTTAAGTGAATAAAAAAAAGATTTAAAAATTTCAAAAATCTGTATTTAAAAAATATAGATATAATGTAGCATCTTTTAATAAAAGGTGCTCCGGCATATCCTGGAATTTTTTTTTTACGTTTACTATGTTAAATGAAAGAAATTCAAAAACGTTCCATTGATAAATGGACTACCAATAAAAAACGACCTAATATTTCTTTTTTGGGGGTGGGGGGTGAATTATGATAATATGTTATAATGTTATAATAATAATAATATTATTATTATTAAAAGTTTTAATAAAGCAAAAAAAAATATTTTTTAAATCCAAAGAAACTATATTAATAACTTTAATCGGCTCCCCCCACTCCAGTATCGCCTACAAAGTAATTTTTTTGACTCACTTGCACCACAACTAATAATACTTTTCTTTTAACCTCCGGAACCCCTGTTAGGTATATCTTCAGAGGATGAGAGGATTGATTTGTAGCTTGAGTGAAAAATGCCATGCCCGACCGGGAATGGCATTTTTCACCCGAGACCTCCGGATGAAAGGCCGAGGCGCTACCTATCACTCGCGCCACAAAGGCCGGCACAACTACTAATACAACTAACTTCCACCACAATGCCCAGCAATATGTAATTAAAAATTTGTTAAAAAATGTGTAATAAATAAAATAACTTTCGATTTTTGGGGGAAAGTTTTTTAAAAATGGGAAAAGGTAAGCATGCATGCATACGTACTGAGCTTAATGTAAACTGGGATTAGTTTTGCAAAATTTTGAAAAAATTGACTACAAAAAATATTTTCTATTTTCCTTGGGGTTATTGACCCCCAAAATTGCACCATATCCACGAGTTTGTACAAAATTTCATAAAAACCGGTTTATCCAGACAGAAGTTCTTAAGTTTCAAACACGCCAACGCATGTATACGTACTTACGAACATTATCCTACACTTTAATTGGTTTTTTAGGGTACCCTGATCCATGAAACGTCGAGAGATGCAGAAAAACTCACACTCCATTTTTTTTACTATTGCCATACTCATTTTTGCAGCGTATCTCTAGAACAATGATGAAAGGATAGAAATAATTATAAAGATAAGTTTATAATTAACAAAAAGTAGAAATATACTCGTAACTTCTTCCTAAGTAGCAGAATATAACGAATAATAAAGTAAGAGTACGTTCTTATCAGCAAAAAAAAAAAAATGATATAAAAGCAACGATGACTTCGTAATTAATAGAATAGAAGTATCATATCGATTTAAAGTGTATTGTTGATATTTTGATTTTATCTGTTTTATCACAAAACAAAACGCTATATGAAATAAGAATACGAACAAATTTGAAAAAAGCTTAGAACTTTAGGAATCCTTTTTTTTTAAGGAGGATTTTGTTTATTGAAAAAAAAACTCCAAAAATAAAGTTTTATTATATACTGATTTCATTTCAGTCGATCTTTCTTTTTTTGTTTCCCTTCCAAAACCATCGTAAAGTATCACTTCAGGCGATGAATGATGTGTCTGAATGTAAATTAAGTGTAGTTTTTTAAAATCAAAGTGTAGTTTTGATGCACGTTGTTAATTGAAACTCAACCACCAAAGAACACCGGTATCCATGGTCTAAAATTCAAATTTGTATAAAAGTAACTGTCTTTATAGCGGACGGCGTATTTCTGTGCACATAGGCTGAAGCTGCCTTACCCTCCTCTAACTCTCCTACTAACTAAACAATGTGCTGCATACTATGTAAGTATACAGAGCTATACGAAATGTTTTCGTAAAGAATAACTTTTAACTGTTCCACCTGTCCTATCATTCTATCTCTCTCGCACGCAATGTCCACAGCTATATACCGCCCGCTATATTCGGATTTGAATCTTAGAACTCTCAACTTCGAAATCAGCTGATTTGCGGCTGACGAGTTGACACCAACGCGGTGCGGTGGATATTTCAATCGAACTGTAAATTGTTGTGAAATTATGGTCACATATAAACAAGCTTTAACTGAACTTATATCGCAGTTTAAATCTTTGAAATAATAATATACTATTTTGGACGAAATAGAGATATCCAGTTTTTAATCACCGAATCTTTATAGAATCCCTTTCGTTCTGATGTTTTCTCACCTCATCAGTATTCGAAATATTAAATGGTCATTAGGAAACTGTTAAACTTTTATGAAGCTATGTAAAATAAAGGGGTTTTACATCGGTCAGACTGGCAGAAAATTTCATTAATTGTAGTAAATACTAATGAAATTTTCTGGATCAATACGTGTTTTAACGATGCCAACTGTTTTATAACAATGAATCACATATATCTAATAGATTTAATTTAACACCAGTATTTCGGTAATGAAGTACCTCTTCTTTAATAGCTATTATTTAATAATTTATTCAGTACAATTTACATTTTTAGGTTTTGTTTTTAAATGGCGGAAAATAAATACATAGCATACATCCCTAATATTCTGTTTAATTTTACCACATCATTTGCAATAACGATATTCTGAAGAAGTCTGTTTATATATTTCTGATATATTCTTTGAACGTGCCTCTGAAAGGTATAAATAAAACAGTTATTTTCCAGTAACCTTAGAAATTTTATTTCTTTACTTATGCTTTAATTTCTCTTCCGCAAACGTCTTCTTGTTCCTTTTTATCTCTTTCATCTTTCTTCTGTGATGCTGTACAATAGATAATTTTTACCTAGTAAATAAATGATCCAGCAGAATATTTTCCTGAGACTTAATCTATTAGTAACAACTTTTTTTTCTCAGTTAAATTATAATTTCACACTTTCCATTTATTATTTTATATTTAATGTGCTAATATATATTTATATTATACATTTTTTTAATGGGTGTTATAAAGCAAATTTTATATAATTAGAATAAAAAGAAACGCAATGAAAATTGTTTAATTATGCAGAACAATTAAAATAAATTGATAGACGCACGCGATACCATATTTAATCTTGCACCTCTAGCTCTCTGTAGGTCTTACACCTCACTCTTTCTTTTTTGTAGTAATTATTAATAGAATAATATAAAATGAAAATTATATAGGTGTTTTGATTAATAATATTTCATTTAATTTTTACATATTTTTGTGGAAGAAATATTTTTTTTTTAAATTTATTTTATATGTAGCCTGTATAATTCCGTGTCCACCGCCATTAAACTTTAGTATATTTATTAAAAATTTGTTGATTTATTTGAATTATTATTTTTTTAAATAAATTTTGAATAATATAGCCCAATTCCAATTTTTGAAAGATGACATGGTTTTCTCCAGTTATAGATTGTTTTGTATTTTAATTTACGGTTACGGTGTTAAATGAATTCACCAACACACGATATATGATTCATTTAAATCTTTCTGTTATATTATAAATATACCTCTTGATTTCATTTCTTTCACGTATGAACTTTATACAATTGACCGTCTCCGCTGCAAACGGATTTAAATTCTATGAGATTTGAGAAATTTTGATTTTACTGATAATATTATTTAATTATTTATCTACTTTTGTATTGGTATTAAGAATAATGGGCGTTAATACATAAAACAAGAATGGGGTTTTGTACTCCAATGTGTTGGTTAACAATAATAAAGATAATACTACCGTCCGTGAAAAATTCCCTACGAGATCTCTTAATTTACAACCGAATTGTCAACATTTGGGTAAATTGAACTTAAAGATTGGAACTTGCTGATGGGATTTAAAATGTTTCATAATCAGATTAGCTAAAACTGTTGCAGTTTAAAAGACAAAAAAACTTGTTGCGGAAAATTGTTAGAGACCTAAAACATCAACCAGAATGCCTTCCGTTGGGCTGGAAATCCACAGAAAAAGTGTATGAAAGATTCTAAATTAAATTGACATTTTAAGTGTTACCGGTCACAGTTACTTGATGAAGTTTGAGCTTTTTTATTTGCTTTTGTGTTTGTTTTCATTTTTCTAGTTCATTGATGTGTCGTAATTCCCACAGAACTGGAAATTCAGGGAAATTTTTGAAAATAGGTCAGAAGTCAGGGAAAATTTCAAGAAATTTTGTATTGATTTCTAAACCGTAAAACACCTATAAAAAAAAAATGTGAAGCATGAAAAGTTGGACTTATTAAACTTCAGAAACTAGTGCAAGATTTTTATATGTAAAACAATCCAAAAATTTCAACAATGAAGCCCAAAGCTGTAGCTGAATTGCTTTCTCTAAACCTAGAAGTGATTATTTCACAATCTGATCTTGGAAAGAAAGTAATGTACAATCTTCTTGAAGTAATGTATGGAAAAAAAAAATCCCTGAAGATACAGCTGAAAAAACTTAAACTCGGTATAACTGAGCCAAAACTAAAATACAGTTGAAAATGGCCTCAAAAATTTTAATATTCTTTTAGATGCTCTTCATGATGCAGACAAAGAAGAAATAAGACTAGATGAGTTTTGTTTCTATCTTATAGAAGAACAAGAAATATTCTGAGTTGTGGTAAGTTGTGAAACCTTTTTTTTTTCTTTTTTACCTCTGGAACCACAATTAAGTATATTTTCAGAGGGATGAGAGAATGAATTGTAGCGTGTGTGAAAAATGCCATGCCTGATCAGGATTCGAACCCGGGACCTCCGGATGAAAGGCCGAGACGCTACCTCTCGTTCACAGAGGCCGGCTTGTGAAACTACCGCTAATTTTTTCACATGGTAATGCTAATGTGGATTCAATGATTTTCTTTAAATAAATATCTACTTTCCGAACACCAAAAAGAACAAAGTATTATGAACCAAAGGATTGTTTATGAAGCTCTGAAACTTTATGGAGGTTCCAAGAGAATTAAGAAAGATCAAACAATGTTGACTGCTGTCAGAGGGACGAGAAAACAATATGACCTGTGTTCGGAAAAAAGGTAAAAAAACGAAGTCCAAGTAGTAATAGTTGATTATTTCTGACTATATTCACCAGGTTTCTTATGTACATTTACGAGTATATTTATGTATAAACTTATTCTCAGTTTAAAACAAATGTCGTGTGAGGAGTTATCTGGATTTTCCCACATTGGCATATCGACGTTGTGATGGAGATCTTATTGAAACTTTCAAGATTTTAAAAGTTGGGTACTATTCAACTTATTTCCACTCTTTAGGTGAAATTTTGACAGTCGGACTCTAGTCACAAATTTGAGCTTACTAAGGAATAATTTTATACAACTATAAAGCAGTACTTCTACGCTAAAAGAGCAGTTAATTCTTGGGATCTACTGCCTGAAGACGTTAACGCTCCTTCTATTGGTGTTTTAAAAGTCGATTGGATAAGATATTGCAGGGTATCATAAGTGGTTGCTATTCCTACCAATCCACTGTAGTGTGTCTGCTTACTTTTGAATTCTCATTGGCGAATTGGCTTAATTTTGTTTTCTTTTTTTTTTTTCTTTATTTGATAATGTGTTGTCTTGAAGTACTGTATGAAAAACAAAATCTTTGAAGATACAGCTGAAAAAACTAAAACTCGGTATAACTGAGCCAAAACTGAAATACAGTTGAAAATGGCCTCAAAGATTTTAATATTCTTTTAGATGCTCTTCATGACGCAGACAAAGAAGAAATAAGACTAGATGAGTTTTGAGATGTGTTTTGTTATATTCGCTTGTTTAAGGCTAACGAACATAATAGCTTAGCCTAATTATATATATATATATATCGTTGTTAACGCATATTGAAGGTATGTTTCTTCTGTTAAGAAACGCTGTTTCTCACAGAAGATGTTACATTAATTTGTCGTGTACACAACTCTGTTGCAATTTTTCTGATGCGTTTAAAGGCTTGTGAAGATGATACTAGTCAAGATTTGCATTTTTGCGATTGAAGATTTTACGTTGCGATTTATCCTTGCATTATACAGTTAATTATGGTGCTGACAAAAAACCAGTCTTGTAGAATTGTATGAGCTGTCTGCCATCAGCAGAATACGAATTACTGGAAAAATGTCAAATGTTCGAAGTAATATTTTACTTACTATTCATAATTTACTTATTACTAATGTTATATTCCACATATAAAAAAAAAAGAAAGATGGTTTTTTAATCAAGAATGGGGAGGCTTTGCTGGCATATTTTTTGGAATTTTTAGTGTAAACTTGTTTCAGAACAAGATGAAATCAACTTGCAAAAAGAAAATATATTTATAGTTATTATAATATTTTTTTTTTGTATAAAGTAATGTTTCCACTTGCCAATAATTTTTAATTTAAATGTCTAGCGCTTTCGTTGTCAGTTCTTCATCATCAGGGAATATTGTAAGTTATTAATTAAATATTGATATATATATATATATATATATAAATCTTTTATGTGTATATATAGCTAAATTGAATTAAAGTTGTTAAGTTCATAATAGTCGATCGTCAGTTAATAAAAATGTACCGTCATGTCCGATAGATATTTATGACTATTATCTTACTGTTACACCTTACGGACATGATGCTACATTTTTATTAACGTATAACTTATTTTATTAATTGACGATTGACTATTATGAACTAAACAATTTTAATTCAGTTTAGCAATATTTATACATAAAAAAATTTATATATATGAATATTTAATTAATAACTTTAAATATTCCCTGATGATGGAGAAGTGACTCGAAAGCACCGGATATTTATATTAAAAAAATTAAATTAAATATATATTATATAATATTATATATTATAATATTATAATAATATGGCACCGTCGTTGCTGTACTGAGATCGAGCAAAAAAAAACCCAAGGAAGGGGAGTCGCCTTGCTTTATTATAATAATATATATATTTTTATTATATTATAAAAAAAAATAATAATATAATATATGATAATATTATTATTTTTTTTGGTTTTTATTTTTTATTTATTTATTTTTTTTCTTGTTTTATATGGGCATCGACTGCTGTGGTCATTAGCTCTCGTCACATTTTTTATTATTTATTTTTATTATTATATTATATTATATATATATATTTTTTTTTTTTTTTTTGGGGGGGGGGGGTTTTTTTTTTAAATATATTTTGTTTTTAATTTGTTTTTTTTTTGAAATTTAAAAAGTGAATTTAAATTGTAATTTTACTATCTATAATTTAATAGTTTAATTGGTTTTTAGGTAATGATTAATAAAATGTCTTAATTGTAAAGTTATTAAGTTATAATAAAGGTAGACGTATATAAGACAAAAACTGTGATATTAGGTTATGTGGTGGCACCGTCGTTGCTGTACTGAGATCGAGCAAAAAAAAAAAAAAAACCCAAGGTAGGGGAGTCGCCTTGCCTTGCCCAGTACATTACCCCTCTATGTTTATGATTGACCCTTTCTATCCGTCACGTATTGTTTAGGCTGTACGTCTGGAAATAGCAGCCGTCCCCATACTATTATTGCCTTTATTTATATTTCATCGACACCACTGCCTTCTTCTCTCTTTCTTTCATATCCATTCCCAAACTACCAACTCGTGCATTCTTATGCGTTTTGTTCGACAAATAAAAAAAGCAATTTTTTATATTATTTTTATGAATTTTTTTTAATAATATTTCCATCAAAAATAATTATTTAAACATTTTCCTTATACAAGTAATTTCGATCGTTCCGTGATTTATTACTCGTTGAACAGAAATTATATTGAAGATAAAAATTCTTCTAATGAGGGTGAGTGTGGGTGCGTATATATATGTATACACGTGTTTGTTTCAGCTTATTTATTTCGTAACGTATATGTAAATGAAATTTTAAATTACGTTTTGCAATGTGTAATTGCTAGCTCAGCTCTTTCTGAAGTAGTTCGTTTTGTAGAGCGTTATAAACATTTTTTGTTTCTCTCTTTTTCAATTTTGGCCAGCTAAAAGATCGCTACTATCTTTCATGTAGCTTTCTTTATTTTCTCAGTGTTTTTCCAAATTTTTTTCTGAGTGTTTTCTCTTCTTTCTTCTGTCCGTTTTGCTTCTCCTTTTATGAAATTAGTTTCTGAAATTATTACTTTTTTATAATTTTACTATTTTTAATATCTTTGCGATTAATCAAATGATATTAACGATTAAAATCCACCTTACCAGCAAGTTGAAATAGACCGAAGATCTTCGGCTTAATTGAAAGCCGTCATCAGGAATTAAAACATTGTATCGAAGTCAAGAATCATAAAACCAGTCATGACTGTCCAGCCCTCCAACAGTATACTCAAGAAATTAATTTTTGCGGTTATTTATTTTTCTTTTTTAATCTTTTTTTTTTGGAAATAGTGGAATATTTTCTTTGTTAATCTGTTATTCAGGCTTCTTCGGTTTTTGTAGATAGAAAGATTTTCCTTCGTACTTTTCTATTTTTCCTACTAAACCTTTGTTATTGACAGTAAGCATTCAGAGTCAAACAACAACCTGATTTTAACACGGTATTATAGTATCAAAGTTGTTGGATTTCTAGATAAGGATTATTCGTTAAAAAAACGTTAGTTATTGCATAGGCTTTATTAATTTTACTATTTTCTATTTTTTCTTCTACAAGTTGCTTTTCTAATGCTTGTGTCACAAAACGGTGCAGCAATTATAAATATGAATTCAGCATGTATGAGTTGTATCTCCGTAGTTTAGACTGAATCATTTAGTCACTCCCACGTGCAAGTCCAATTATTTCTTTACGCGTACAATAATGTACTGTAAGTTATCTTCACTTGTCTAGCGTCGTAGCATAAAAATTTTGTTGACTCTTTGTTATCGATGTTTAATGACGATAACATCTTTTGTAATGATTCACACCATTTCAGTTCAGTGAAAGAAAATAACATTCTTAAATAACTATTTTCCTACTTCTATTTTTAAATTTTTTGGTGTGATTTTAAATTTCGTCATATTTCCATCAAGTTTTTTCGCTGGAAATTTGAAGACCTATAAATCATCTGCGAAAGTTCAGCATTCTATTTCTAAATTTTGTTTTTTTGTGTCCTAAGCGGATTTCGTTAATTTTGAGGATTTTAGTTTTCTTCAATATTTACTCATTATTATTTTTCCATTTTAAAATTGATTAGAATCGTTGAGAGGCCACCTTGACAAACACCTGTTCTGAGCAAAGAACGTTTCTGAAATTTCTTCCACAAATTTCACTTTATACTTGTGTGTCTATTTCTGTTTTCTGAGTTTCTTTAACTTGTTTCTTTTTTCTAATCTATTCCGTATTCCCGCGAATTCATGGGAATTCCCTTGAATTCACGGGATACAGTGGTGGGATTTAATCCTTATTCAGGATTATTCTATTCATAGAGTTCATATGCCTCTTTGAAATCTATATAGTTTAAAACATAGTTTATAGCAGATACATTTTTGTGTCCAGTTTCGGATTTTTAATTAGAAATTTGTTTGTGCTTTTCTAAAATTACCTTGTTATTCTCTTAATTTATCATTTAGAACTTTTTTAATTTTCTTTTGGGTAAAATCTGTTATACTGCCCTTAAAAGTAATATTCCTAGATAGTTATTAGGATCCGTCTTATTTTTATGTTTCTTTATTATTTATTTCCATTTGTAGTTTTTTATTTCAGTTTGCTTCTTATTGGAATTAAAGTTTAAGAAATGTAATTTATTTTTCAGTATTAGGATATTTATACACAGGTTGTATCAAAACTGCATGGCAATCTTCTCGGAAACGGATTCTATATCTAAAAATAAGAAAAAACTTCCAATAAACATATGCCTGAAAACGTTTTGTTAGCGAGTTACGGCTAGCGAAAGATTTCGCCCGGTTTTCAGTTCC
>JAAAKQ030099697.1:0-10819 GCA_010016005.3 Zanna intricata
GAATTAGTTTTAGTGAAGCTAATAGTCTCCCATAAATAAAAAATAATTCACATCATCACAATTCGCTCAAATAATCAAATACCTTCTTATTACGTTTTTTTTTATCCCAAGATTATAATGCCTAATAAAATTCTTGGACAGGAAAGCATCTCAAGGAGATGTTTTAAAACTAGTTACCACAAAACCAGTAGTAAAAATACATGTTGTTAATTTATACATTGATAATGGAATTCTCCTTAACATAAAAGGAGAACCTCAGGTGTGGGTGGGTGTGTGTGTATACACTCACACACACATGTTAAGCGCATATGTATGAAAACTTGTGTATTTTGCTGTACTCACCCACACTGACTCTCAGTAATAATATATAAGGAAGATTTTTTTCACTTTTCATTATGAGTGTCAAGTAAACCAGAAAACAGTAGTACCGTTCATTCTGAGAAGAGTGAACGAACACTCATGATGAAGAATTTAACATAGTTTAAGATAGTTTGATTAAAAAAGTTGAGATGGAAGGTGTTAAAAAACATAAGAAGCATATGCATAAGCATAAAAAAGCATAAGAAGGCAGCATATGAAAAATACCGTGCCTGATGGGAAAAAAATCTTGCTGTAATACATAGATTTTTGCAGCATTACAAAAATGAGGTAATGGAGTGTCTCTAGTATCATAGTATCACACTGAAACCAGAGACTAAACATGGATTTCTTATTCAAACAGCAAAGCAGAGCAGCAGTATATGATGGCAGCATTCATCATCAAATAAACTGAAAAAATTCAAGAACATTCAGTAAAGAAGCTTATGGCTAAGTTTTTGGACAAGGGTGTTTTGCTTGTTGAATTTAGTAATCGTAATTTGATAAATGCAAAACATTAAAAAAAAACCTTAGAACAATAAAACACAAATAACATGAGATGCCTTTCTTCAGATTATTTTTTACATGAAATGCCCAGCCACACACAGCAAATCAAGGAACTGGAAAAATTTAACTAGAAAATCTTCAATCATCCACCCTAAGCCCTAATTTACCTCACAGTGATTTTCTTTTTCTTTACTTTAAACAGTAGCTATCATCACAAAGATTTGACAAGATAATGAATTGAAATATGACGTAACTGTTTGGTTTAAGTTAATAGGGGTGGAATTTCTTAAGGAGGGAATGAAGAAGCTAGTGAAGCACTATGAAATATATGTACAAGTTGAATACAACTATCTAAAAAAATAGCAAATAAATGTAGTTTTTAAGAGGAAGTAATAGTTTGTTCAAATTTTCCAGTTTTGTTTTTATTTCAAAATAAAACTTTAAAAATACTCCTTGTGTTTTACCTGTATTTAAAGATCTTTTTACTGTATTTTGAATAATTATGTTATCAAAGTTTTGACTCTTATATCTAACTTTCAGCAGAGATAAACTTCCTTTTATTTACCTTATTATCTTTTTTCTACTGCTGAGTAAAAAAAATGATATAATGTATGTATTTCTCACAAAATAGTTCATGTTTTTTTTTACTGATGAGGGGGAGAATACATTTACATACACCCCAAATGGCTTGCCAATCCGTACTGTGTCAAGCTTACACAGATCTCACTAGATATTAAGAACGAGCGTATGTATACCTGCAATACCGACTAAACCTAACCACCTCCCCAATTTTACACTACCAGGGATGATTGGAACCGCTGTTAGGCATTACATCAGTCACCCCCGAGTGCTGTAGCAGCAGATTGCCCCACCCTACCTCACCTCCAACCAGAGATAACCCTTTGGGAGCTCCCTGTATCATTGGAGCATTCGGACCACCCCATCTGGTCAGCCAAAATGCCTCTCCTCAAAAGAACTGCCCTTCCCGGCCCTAACTCGGCCCATCCCGCCCCTGCCCTCAGCCCAACTCTCTCTACTAATCGGCTGCCCACCATGCCGCCTCTCTTTCCTTGGTTCTAAGATTCTTGAGGCCAAGGAGGAGACCTCACCCCACTGTCTCCTTCTCCGAAGCATATATTCAACCAGAGTCTCAGGGTAGATCCATCCTAGCCCAAGTTGCTTCCTGACTCCATTCCATCTCACACTGGAAGAATACATGCTCCGGCGTGTCGCCCACGCCGCAGTACATATAATCAGGATTGTTTCTCCTTTAAACCTGAACAAGTAGACTCCAAATCCACCACGTCCCGACAACAGTTAGGTGAGGAAGTAGTCCACTCACCAAACCCCTGTCCGACCCACAACTCCAATCAAGGAATTAGCCTCCTTTTCCAGGCTCCTTCTTCTGAGGTCTACCAGGTCACCTGCCATTCTTCAGTTAACAGCCTTCGGAAGTCCCTCCTTACAGTTCATATGTGTTATTTTACATCATCTGTCTCTGCTTTTAGTTATTTCATTTCTATATGACCTATGTAGTATATGTTAAACTAGTACATTTTTTTTTTTTTTTTTTTTTTTTTTTAAGAGTAATGATATTCATTATACAACTATTTCCTGAGATTCCACCAGTTTTATTAAGCATTCTTCTTTTCTTCAAAAACACTTTTACTCCACAACTTTTAAATTGGTAAAAATTATATACATACAGTAGTAGTGTTGTTAAAACATTTATTTCAAAGTAAAAAAACATATTCTATCTGAGCTTGGAACTAAGAGGTTTTTTAAAATGTCCAGAATACTAAACCAACCAAGAGAAAAATAAATATTCGTTTAACAGATATAACTTATTAAATACTTATATATTAATTTTTTTATCAATCACTTAACAAGGTTATCGAATGTTGAAATTACACAACCATGAAAACTGCTTTTTAAACATAATTCACCTTGAACACAAAATTTTTAAAAAAAATCCAAGAATAATAAAGAACAGAATAAGGTATAAAATCAATTTTTCCAAGCATATGGTTTAAACAATTCCAACACAGACAGGTTTTTTCTCTCATAGTGAACAATACAGTCATGTCTTTCACAAACATTATTAACTTTCTAATTAATCTCATAATTCAAAAGAAAGACTCAATAAAAATAGAACTGAAAACTGTACTAAATTTTGTTTTTATATTTCATACAACTGTACAACACACAACACTGTAAAGAATACCATAAAAATGACAAAAAATATTTTAGAAGAAAACAATATAAAATTATTTAACACATGTGTGCTATAAAATTAGTTCAGTTCTCAGAGGAGTTCTACTATAAATAGTAAGTTTTATGATATGCTATTTTCACCAATTTTCTTCACATTACCTGCAAAAAAAAAAAGTTAATGTTAACAGAAATTACAATAAAAATAAAAACATAATAAAAAAATGTTTTTTTTATAAAAATATTTTTTAATAATATTTTAAAAATCAACATTTGACATTATCAGAATAAAGAACCAAAATGAATGAAACGGCACAATTTATTACATGTAGATGTCAAGTATATAAAATAGTCTGATCATGTTTTTAAATATAGATTTCTTTTTTGTAACAAAAAATTATATCAATTAAAAGTTTATATTCTATACAGGGAGAAAATAAATTTTTAAGTTCTTTTTTTGTATTTCTTCATTAACTTAAACATCCAAAGAAAACATCTTATAACTGCAAATCAATACCGCGATTTGTATAGGCAGATTAATTTGAAATTTGATCTGTGTTTGTAAAATGTAATGGCTCTCTGATATTAAAGTTTTGTTTTTAACATAATGCTTTTTTTATGTCTTTCCAGCAGTTTTGAATATATAAAACCTCTTTAAACATTTTCATATTTTAAGGTAGACTGCAATGAAATTACAATTTTTTTCATACAATTTAGAAGCATTTATCCTAAATTTTTTTGGTAAACATTTTCCAAGAGAGAAATTTAAGGAACTGTATGTTTATTATATACATAACCTATACCACTCATTCATTAGCTTTTGTTTTATAAACATTAGATTTCAGTTTTCTTGAAACATTTTGCAGATAAAACTTCAATATTTTATTCTTACCAATTTATAAAGCAAGATGTAAAATTCCTTCTCAAAAAACTTTCTTGAAAATTTCTAATTTCATCTACAAAAAATTTGTTTAAAACTATTCCAGATAGTACACACAACAAATACTTTATCATGATTGCAACAATTACATAGATCACATCATTATAAGAATGCTGAGTAGGCCTTTTGCTTAATTAAATTTCTGAATATATTTAATTTTTTATCAATTGTTATATATGTATTTTATTCGTCTAACGAGAAGCAGAGGCTAAGGAATGCGGCTTCTTCGCGCCACATAACCTAAACCCAGCACTACTGGTACGAAAACATTTTCTTGTTAATCCAAATTATATTATCACAAATGATTTTAGGTTGATTACAACAAGTAATTTTACATAACAATTAGATAAATGACAAATAAAATTATAAAATAATACTGAATATTTTATATTTATGTTTAACTTACCGATTAAAACTCAATTTTCTTCTGATAACAGTTCAGCCAGGTCTGGCTCTTCTCCACATTTGTCATGTGAGCACTCATTATCGCTGAATTCTCTGCTATCATCTTCCTCTAAGCAAATAATCAAGCTGTCCACCACATCTTTGACAATAACATCTTTTATCAATAATTGTCTTCCACTATTTTTTACATGCAAACAATATCCTTTCTAGTCTTTAACTGTAACATTTTTTATTGCTTCAAACATATTTTTCAACTGAGATAACAAGAAGTCTGCTGTCATATTATGCTTGCATATTATTTTCTTTATTTTACCCAAGCCAGTTCTATTGGTTTAGTTCACAATTATAAGGTGAACCTAACAACAGTATGACCGTAGGATTTAAGGAATTCATTGATAAGTTAAATCTTTTCTTATAGTTTGTGGAATTCTATCAGCTGATATAATTCACATTTTCTCATGTTCATCAAATATGATATTCCTTGTTCTTGTAGCCAAGCTATCATGTCCTTTTTAACGGAATATTTAGTGGGAGTTTGTTAAGTTGTTTGCTGTGATAGGGGGCATTGGCAATGCCAACATTACATTAGTAATGCTGGCATTACATTAGCAATAATTAGGTATAATTAATTAGTAATTATAATATATTAATAATTACATTATAATTATATATGCCCTGGTATATTACTAACTGGAACAAATAAATTTGCTTCTTCTAAACTAATATCAGATAGTAAACAAAGAAGTTTTTTTTCTTTAACCTACTTCTGAAAATTATCTCAATTCATTTGTCCATGACAGTCACCACATGTGCTACCAGCCTTATAAATAAGAAGGGCCCCTTCAATAAAACCATAATCTGAACCCACATAAACAACAATTAAATGGTTAGAAGAACTGTTATTGGTAAGTACACCAGGCTCTTATTCAGACTGCAAACATTTCTTAAATGTAAGATTAGTGTCTACCCACGATTCATCAATGTATATCAATTGGCCGGGATTCAGCCCTAAACTTACAAATAGTTGTTAAGTAATTAAACATACAGACAACAATGTGTGGTCTTTCAATCAAAACCTTACTTTGATATTTAATTCGTTTAAATCCCATTTGCTTTATTACTCATCTCAGTGATCGTTCCCCCCACGGAAATTCAATTTTTTCACTAATGGCGGTAGTAGTTTTTTTACAAGTTGGAACTTTTTTCTGATTTACATAAAAATCACGGATCACTTCTTATCACATGCCTATCAAATGAGTCACACATTACATTTCTGGTTGGTGGACATGGACAACTTTTACCAGGTATAATAAAAGAAGTTTCACCAGTGTTTACACTCTCTCTACTTATTCGTGTTGCAGTCCATTTTGAAACGCCCATATAATCTTATTAATTGAGTATATTAATTCATTATTTTTCACCTCATCCTCACATTCAGTTATCACTTTTTTAATACTCTCTCTAACTTAACGTTAAATGTTAAGAGTCCAATCAACAAAGCGCATACACGAACCCCAACTGCTAGTATTGAACTGATTTTGCTAGTTAACAGAATTTTGATGATGTCATTGTTTTTGGTATGGTTAGTAATACAAATGTTGTGATGAAAATGAGCCAATATTGTGTGAATGCTACCGGCTCCCCACTACGTCTTACACTCTGCTTCTCATCAGACCATTACAGTAATCCTATGTATAACATACTAACTCACCTATAAATTTGCAGACAGATTAAGCAATGTTACTTAACTATAAGGTCCTAGGTAAGACTGTAAACTATATTTAAAAATTTGTTTCAAAACTTACACATAATAGTGGTGACAATATTATCAATGTATTCTGAAGTATTCATATCTTTACGATTTGATGGAGTCACTCTCAATTCATAATCAGGGCCAAATAGTCTAAAGTACTGTAAAAGATAAAAATAACAAACTGGATATTAACATAAAGAAATAACTATAAAAACCAAAGGTAATGGAAATACTGCATCTATCAACCTAAAATAGAGAGTTTTGGTTTTATTTTCAGCCAACAGCTAAGTTTTATGACTTAGATGCCAACATGGATAACAAACAATACAGATGCCAACAGCTATTTTTACAGAATAAACAAATTATACTTACATTACACATACAAGTTAGCGAATAACAAATTTTTTTATTTATTCACTTCAGCAACTAAAAGTTGTTGCTTAATTATAGCTACCCTTTACTTTGATAATGAAAATTAATTTTTTAGACTATAAATAATGGCACAACTAACTAAAAATAAATCCCTAACCTTCAAGATGAAAGAGAGAAGTGTCTCTGTGCATTGGAAATCAGTAGAATGGTAAAACTCAATACTAACTTATACTAAAGACAGTAAAAACATTTTAAGCTTTATATTTTAAGATTTATATAATTATTTGTTTTTGACAGTTTTTCTATCATAGTTCAGCTCATTCAATTAACTTTAAATTACCATAAATAATGCAATAATGAGCTAAGAACACTTCTAGAATGATAATAATCTTCAAATGACACTATTTAAGATATAATTAAAAAAACTATGGTGAATATTTAACTAAAAAATAAAGATATTACAAAAAAAACTGTTAGCTTAAGTTAGTTTTTCTTAATTTGCTCTCCCTTGCTTCAAATAAACTTATTACATTGATGTTGCCACTTTCTAAGCAAGTTCTGGAAACCCTCTTTTATGAATGTTTAATTGAAGGGCCATGGTTGTCTTTATATCCTGAATGCATTCATTTTTATACTGTCTTTGTGGAGGAAGAGACTCACAATTTCAAGATCAGGTGAGTAAGATGAAAGAGACATGTTGCAATATTTTTATTTGACTAAAATTATTATATTAGAAGCAACAACGATTATTTCTCATTTCATGAGAAATTGAAATATTTAAAAATAATGATATTGCTATTACAAAATATATTGATATTTAGAAATATTGAAAGAAACAGATCGTCTTACAATATTCTAATAAGCACTTAAATAAACAGAGCTCACCATTAGTACTGTTAGTACAATCTTAGCTTGTACAATTTCATTAAAATCAGAAATACAATCAACTCAGCTTGTTGTTCAATCTTGATTGATGTACTTTACTGTATAAGGAGAAATGTATTAAGGTTTCTAGTATACTTTATATGCAAATTCCTCTTATCAAAAAAGGGATAAAAGTTCATACAAACATAAGTGCTTTGTTTCCAAGTCATGGCTGATCAAAGATTTCTACTATAAAGGTAAATAATAATATACTCAAACTCTAATTGACATAAATTACTAAGCAAAATTAGAGGTTAAATGCAATCCTCATAAATAAAAATTGAAAATAATGGAACCCAAAACTGTACTTGCAGTATCTTCTGAGAAAATTATTCCAAAACAAAATAATCTAGTCTAACGAAAAGAAACTGGAGTCAAAAAAACTGGAAATCTTGGATTGAATTTCAACTTCATTTGTATTAATGTAAAAATGAATAATATATTAGGGTTTTATTTTTATTTTATTAAAATATTATATTAGTTATTAATCGTGTTTGTTATGCTTGTTTTAATGATTGTGAATTATATGTTTCATACATTACTATATTTTCTTGAATGAAATTTTCAACAGAACTTTTACTTGGCTTATAATTAGATTATTAATAGAATTACTAAATCATTTTCAATATTTTTATTCCAAATGGTTTTTAATTTTTCTAACTATATCCACTACATTTGACATTTAGTATACTATTCATTTGTTAATTTTAAAAATTAAAGATTCACATGATCTTGTAAATAATGCTGTGCATTGTTATATGTTTAATCCAAATTATAAAAGAAAAAGTAGTATTAATTTACCAAAACATGATCCTTTACAGAGATATTTACTAAAGTGGTTAAACGAAGCATCATAAAATAATTCTTATTATAAATCTAGCTAACTTACAAAGGATAACAGTTAAAGTTAGTTTACAACTAAATGATTTACACTTACATTAAAATCATCAGGAATATCTGAACTTATTTTTTCATCGAGTATAATGGATGTCAAATAGGTCCAACACCGTGCAGTGTTAACAATATTGTAACCACCTAAAAATTTAATTTTTTAAAATTAAGAAAAAAATTATTTCAATTTTGAAGATTTAAAAACAAAATTTTAGGTATTTTTAAACATACAATATTCTAATAAGGCTACAATGACTCTTAGAATGTTTATTATCACCTACAATAATATAAAGCTTAGACAGCACCAAAGAAATTATAGCATAAATTCAATTTTAATAATTAAAAAACTTCAACAATATGTCTTCATTGGAAAATCTAAAAAAAAAAACAAACAAACAAACAAATTTTGATAGTTTAGCATTTTTTTACCATTTAAAAGATTAATTTCAAACTGAATTAAGTTTTACTTTTTAATCCTGATTTAATCCCTTGTCAGACAGATTCCTTTCACTTAGGTAATCAGAAATATTATGAAACCTTTTTTCAAAAACCTGAAAGGTAAGTGATGAAGGAAGAAATACAAGGAGTTAAGTAATACTCATATTATTTCTATAAAAACTCTGTATGTATTATTATATAGACAGAAGCAGAAAATTTATGCTTATTACATCATTGTAAACGAGAGAATACAACTTTTAAAGGAGGAAAATGTTTTCTTCAGATGAGTGAAATATAAAAAGTAGAGGGAGAAGGAAGAAGATAATTGGAGTTGGGTTACTTTTTTAATTCATACTACTAAATGTGTATAGTTCATAGTGACTTTAAAAATATTAAATTTATGTCAAGAGAAAATGAATCTGTTCACAGTCTTATTAGTTAAACGTGTGTTTACTCTTACTGTCCCGGTAGCTGAATGCAATAATACTATCTGAGATTCATCAGCAAATTATTGCCTGTTTACAATAGATTCAGTAATCAACATGGATCTGCACTTATACATCACACAAACAAATACTAACAGGTTTTGTTTTTCCTTTAAGATCATTTGTCAGTGAAAATTTCAGAATTCTTCTGAATATAATCTACCTCTAAAAAACTAATGAAAGACCATGGGTGATTTGATAAAAAAGTTTATTATTCATTTATCAAAAAAGAAGAAAAAATTGAAATATTTTAAGTAAAAATTGTTTGAAACAATCTTAACCACAGCTTCAGTATTTTGTAATTTTTCAAAACCATCACAGTTTTTTTTTATAAAAAAATTAATAATGTCATTTACTTTCGATTTAATTCCCTACTTTTAGGTTTTTTCCTCTGCTCTAACTTAACCAATTTATGAATGATGCATTGATTGATATGAATGGTTTAAAACATACCACCTCCAAGAAATAATGTTGGTTTGTTCCATTTCAGAATAGTACGTATGCACTGACCATAACCTTCATGTGTTAAATTAAACTGACCAATAGGATCATGGGCCAAACCATCTGACCCACATTGAACAATAACAGCATCTGGCTTATATACTGATTCAACAGCACATGCAACCCTAAAACAAAAAAAAACATTTTGATTACATACTAACAGTAAAATATTTTAATTTTTTTGCAATTTTATATATAATATGACATAAATCCAAATTAATGCAAATTTAATTATTTTTTTGTAGTGAAACAAATTACATTATTGTAAACTCTATTAACAAAACAAACTTATGATTAAGAAATAGCCATTTCTAATAGCCATTAGGTTTATTTTTTCCACTTCTTGTTTCTAATAACACTAAGAAATAAAAATTATATATCATTATGAAATTATATAACTATAATAAAATTTGTATCTCTTTTTTTATGAACTGAAAATGTTTAAAAGTTTTAGTTAACACCTTTTAAAACACACATCTTTGCTTAAAACACCTTTTCTGATCCTTTTAATAATCTTTATTAAACCTACTACAAAACTAAAAATGTAATTACAACTTGTAATGTAATTACATTATTATTACAAGAGATTCAACATTTTTTTATAAAAACAAAATGCATTTTTTGTTATTATTCATTCATTTATTAAAGTTTAAGATATACAAAAATCATCACACACATCAACTTTGCAATGCTAAAATAGTTTTTTTGTTACAAAATCATTAAACATCAAACTCTACAAACCCTAATATGCAACATTTGACCCTATTTGTAAACTTTTCCTTAATAGTATAGTGTTGAGATTTACAGTACAACTATATAGTCAGGAAAGAAATAGTTTTGTTTAACTTTCACCAGTTACTGTAATGGATTACAACATATTACAAACTATAATATTTCTTAAACTAATAGCTCAATAGAACAGGAAATGTTACAAAAGTTGAATATTCAACTTATAGCTTTTCATGCTTATAAGATATTTCATAAAATATCCTAAGAAAAGCAACTATAATTCTTATTTTGATCAACTGACCAATT
>JAAAKQ030099708.1:2528-14428 GCA_010016005.3 Zanna intricata
ATATATATATATATATAAAAGGGTGTTTCTAAAATGGTGGGCTGGCTTTACTTTTTTGGATTCTACTTGTAAAACTAAACAAAAAATATCCTTAGGAAATTGGTAGTTTCTCCTTCATTCTCCCCCGATTGCAATTTTGTTATTTTTATATGAAATTTTTCTATCTCAAATTCAGATAGAAGAATCACATTAATATTTTTCAAGCGGTTTTCCAATACAGTTTTAAAATTAGCAAAAGATCAGGAATTAAATGACTTTGAAAATTACAAAACGGCAGCCATGTTTATATTTTTCAGTTGTTACATATCTATAACTATTAGTTTTATCAAAATTTATGTTATTTGCTAAAACATTAAGCCTTTTATTTTGACCAAAATGATATTTTATTTTTTAAAATTTGTTAATAAATATCTGCTTTATGGCAGAAAATTGATGAGTAATATTGTCTGTTTTAATATTCACTTTACGTTCAGTTCGATGAAATATTAATTGTTTTTATTTATTGTTAATTGTAGCATTGTAAATTAGGATCATATTAAGAATAATTTTCTCACAATTATATACCTAATAATTTGAAAAATAAAACCACTACCTGTGATAATCTTATGATAATTGTTGAAAAACATTACTGTATTTTTTATTTTTATTTTTAATTAACAGTTAACAATATTAAAAGAGATGTTCAAAGTGTCATCTACCATTAGAAACTACACAATTTTCCAGTCTTTTTTTAGGAGAGATTGTCCTAACTGTTCAAAAATTCTGGGAGGATTCCTAATTTCTTGAAATCCATTTTGGATCTTTTGTTGAAGATCCTCAATGTTGAGTTTTGAAGTTGAATAAGCAATATGTTTCAAATGGCCTCACAGATAGAAGTCAGGAGTGTTTAAGTCAGGTGGTCAGGCAGGCTAGGGCATCGGTCCTCTGTGGCCTATCCATTTTTCATGGAAAGCTTTCATGCAGGGAATCTGATACAAACTGGCTGAAGTAAGTTGGAGCTCCACGGTGGTGAAATCACATATTTCCTCTTAGTTGTACAGGTAGGTCTTCCAACATATGTGGAAGATTTTTGGTCAAATGAGCAAGATAATTTTCTCCATTTAAGCGATTTGGTATAATGACAGGACGCAAAACATAGTCATTAAAAATACCTCCCCATATAATTAGAGAAAGTTTTGTTGATTACTACTTTGGAAGGTACCATGAGGATTCTCGTCGCTCCAGGTATGCTGGTTGTGATGTTTTTGAACACCATTCCTGTTAAAAGAAGCTTCATCTGTGAAAGAATCATTGCCAAACATAAAGGGTTTTCAATTAATGTTCTTCAAAACCAGTTACCAGAAAAAAAAAGCCAATCTGTGTGAAAAATCATCAGCAGTCAGACTCTATACACACTGCAAGTGATAAGTGGTGGGTAAAGCCCACCACACAGTCACGTGGCCCACACCTTGTACTGCCAGAGAATGTGTACTTTTGTCAGGGGATTCTTCCACATGATTTAAAATGCTTTTTTCTAATTCAATTTTCTTAGTATTTCTTGGTCTACAATGAGATTCCTTGGTGTAAATGAACCTGTTTCCCTAAGCTGTATGTAAAATCTTTCAAATGTTTCTTTTTTTGGAACATATCTATTAGGAAATCTGTTTTCATACAGTCTTTTTGCTTCTACCCTGTTGCAGTTTGCTAAACCATACATTAAATGCATGTCGCACATTTTCACAAAAGAATATTCAGATTCCATGATTATGAAACAACAAAGTTTAAAAAATAAACCAATGTCACTGAACGGTATCATAAAGTAAGCAATGAGTTTAAATTACTTTAGAATCATATAGTTTTATTTTTAAATAATGTACATTGCATTTTTACATTGTTAACATTATCAGCAGAAATTGTTGCCGTGTAAAATTATCCAAAAGTGAGAAATTAATGTCAATTGTTTTATTATTATTATTTAATATTAGAACTTACTGTGAGAAAATTATTACTTAATTTGATACTAATTTACAATACTAGAATTAAAAATAAATAAAAATTATTAATATTTAATCGATTGAACATAAAGTGGAGTAGATGAAAACAGACACAAAATTACATCAACTTTCTGCCATAACTTGACTATTTGTTTACCAATTTTAAGAAATAAAAGGCTTAATATTTTAGCAAAAACATATATTTTGATAAAACTAATATTTATTGAGATATAACGGAATGAAAAATAAACATGGCCACCATTTTGTAATTTACAAAGGTATTTTAAGTACTGATTTTTTGCTTATTTTAAATTGTATTACCGATACGCTTAGGAAATATTAAATGTTATCTGAACTTTAGATGTAAATTTTCGTTTGAAAATAAGAAAATGGCGGATAGGGGGATGATGAAGAAGAATTGCCATTTTTCCTAAGGATAATTTTTGTTTAGTTTTACAATAGAATCTGAAAAACTACAGCCAGCCTACCATTTTAAAATTTTGTATACAATATATGTATATATATATATATATATTTTTTATTTTTATTTTTTTTTTTTTCTCCTAATAAAGTCAGACTGGATGTTATAATTTATTTGCTGCTATCTGACCTCGAGTTCATCCCTAGTGTCTGCCTTTAAGAATGTGAATGTAAATGTAAAAAAATAATTGATCACTTCTACTATATTTTTAATATAGTAGAAGTGATGAAGGGCAAAGGGTTTTCTCTGTACCTAATTTTTTTTCTGAATATTTTATGTGTAATCATTAAAGGTAATTATTGAATTTAAGTGGCTAAGTTAATCGTAAACTAATATCTAAGTAAAGATAATATTTTATAATAATACTTATGTGTTATTCTTTTGTATGTTTCTGTACATGTGCATGAGCGCGTACATGGTATTTTTATTATTTTTCCAAATGTCTGTAATTTGTATTGTGTTAAACGTTATGAATATTCATTGTGTAATAAGAAGGTATTACCATATTTTAATATTGTATTCTTAGTTACAAAAACTATTATATTTATTGTAATAATGATTAAAATGGTTTTTTGTTGGAATTTATTACAGTTTGATCCTATTACTGATCCCTTGGGAATTAGTGGACCTGGTGCACCTGTTGTTGTGAACGGCCCTACAACGATATCTACAAAGCGACGTGCTTCTGAAGAAGGAGTTGGAAGTCCAGTGACCAAAAAATTTATACTTTCGTAAGTATTCACGTAATTATGTGTTAAGATCTTGGCATTAAATTTCTGCTTTATATATAGTTTTACAAATTTTTTGTTGGTTTTTATTTTGTTTCTTTTGTGCTAAATATTTTAAATATTGCATAAAATTATGGCGGATCTAGAATTCTAATCTTGTGTTTGTAGTACAAGATTTGGCGCTGATTTTTGCAGGTAACTTTTTTTTAATGAAACTCAATTTAAATGAGTGATTAATGATAATTTAATATATTACTGCCTAGAAAAATTAGCCGCAATTACCTTTAATTAAATATATTGTAATTTATTTTAACGAATTGCAACTATGTTTCTTCTAAGTGAATTAAACTTCATTTGAAAGAAAATGATGTGAAGAATGTAAAAAAAAAAAAAAGGGTTGCCAGCTCTTAGTCAGCCACAACCTCCACACTGCCAGGTGTAAACAGGTATCTTATTGTTAATTATTTACACTCGTTGAGTTTTCAAAAAATGATATACTTAATTGAAGTTCAATTTTTTTCTATATATGATATACGGTTGCCTGTAAAAAAATTGCTGCAAGTAATAGTTATTACTTGCACCAATTTACTTTCATTATTACTTAGTAATTACTACTTAGTTACTAATTATTTGAACTTTCAGTTTGAATGAGTGTAAACAAAAGAGAAGGAATGCACGCTCTATTTCATGTTGTAGACACAAACACAGTGCGATTGATATACTATGTACACTTGTTATATGTTTTTTTTTTTTTTTTTTTTAATAAAGACATTGACAATCAATTTTAGTAATAGTTCAAATAATGGCGACCACTACTTGCAGCCACTTTTTTTTATAGGCAACCATGTGTTATCACGTACAGAAAAAATTAAACTTCAATTTACTGTATAATCTTTTTGAAAAACACGATGAGTGTAATTATTTGATAGTAACATACCTCTTTACACCTGGAGGTTGTGGCTGATCGAGAGCTGGCAACATATTTTTTTTTTTACATTCTTTACATCATTTTCTTTCAAATGATGTTTAATTCATTTGAAAAGAAATATAGTTGCAATCCCTTAAAATAAATTAATTACAGTATATTTAATTAAAGATAATTGCAGTTAATTTTTGCTAGGTAACCCTACAGTAATGTATTAAATTATGATTAATCATTCATTTAAATCGAGTTTCATTAATAAAAAAAGAAATGAGTTGCCAGATCTTGTACTAGTGGTTTGTTGTTGCATTTTAAGATTACATTATGAAATTTATTTGTAGATGTTATTAGTTAAATATCAAGTATATTTATTTTAACTTGTCTGGGTGTTAACTGTTTAATATAATTTTTAATTGTTTGTGTTCCTTCAGTGGACCGTGGGATTTAGAAATAAATACAAATGTTGTTATATATGAAAGAGCACCAACATTGCTACCACATCCGCATCCTGATATAGAAGTTTACCGTTGTAATCTAGTTGCTAAGTTAAGACATTGTTATCAAGAATTATGCCATTCAAGAGAAGGTAATTAACTATTTGTTTTATTTTTAAACATTATTACTATATATTTGCACTTGTTAAAAATGAAATATTCAATATTTTTTATAGTTTTCGTTTTTGTTAAATTATTATCACCTTTTTTTCCCCCTTTCCTTTGCCGAGGTGAAGTTATACAGCATTTACATTGGAGGAGGTGGAATCTCATAAGACATCTGGTTGTGCTGGATGTCGCCGGATGTGCTAGATTCCTACGGACTAAACCACCTCTTCTTGTCCACGCCCCCTAGAACTGCCTTTGGCATAATATAAGGGAGTGCAGGCACCCACACATAACCGAACAAATTCGCTCAACAAACAACACTCGTAGCACGCAGACTAACACACATACTCACCGGGAGAGAGCACCGAGCAACTGCTACACGGCCCTGCTCACGTCGCATCCCTCCACCACATTATCATATGCGACACTGTGCTGCATACCATCCAATAAATACGCCCTGCACAGACGCAACTCTATGCCCACACACAAGGGGGTGAAGCAAATCGGACGGGTGACACCAGCCTGGAGCAATGTTTTGACTTCACACTCTCACCCACAGCCACAACTCACTCTACAACATAAGCATACCCAGCCAAACATATTGTCACGCCAACTTGCACCAGAGATTGGAGCTCAAAAAAGAAAAAAAAAACCGAGTCAGCTGATGTTGCACGAAATGGTTTTCTTCCTTCAGCTTATCCTTAAAAATCTTACTGATAAACTCAGAGATGAGCCCCCAAGACCTATTCACTCATCATTAAACAGACAACGTTGTTTGCCATTATCATACCAACATTCACAACCAGGTTCTTCCTGCTTGGCGCTCACCTGGGGCACTCGAACATTATTACAATTATTATTACTTGTATTTGTTACAATATACAAGCTTACAGAGTTTGATTACAGGTCAACATTTTATATGAATTTCATTCAACAATCAATCGACTAAAAGATAACATATTGCCAGTAGCTGTTCTGTGATACTGCAGAACCTGGATCTTGTTCAAAATAAATTAAAGCTAATAATTGATAAACTGAGTTCTATTATACCTATATTTTACTGTATATTTTTATTTAACGGTACATAATATAATTTTGAAATAAAAAAATATATGTTGCCAAGTTTCTAAGGTACATAATTATTTTTTGTAACCTGAAATAGTTAAAACAGACAATTTATAATTCCAATTTATCAAATGCAGAAGTCAAAGTTATTGTTAAGGACTGAATAAAGTAACCGTTTCAGAAAATTACTACTTAATGTAGCATTGTATAAAACAGAGCTTCAGCTGTTACCTGTATTTTGAAAATGTTTATTCATTAATTTTGAATGAATAAAGGAAATAAGCTTATAACACTGATAGACAAAAAATTTTTTATTAATGTTTCTCTAAATAAGATACCATTTCTTGAATTGCATTTTTGCATACATTACAGATCTGTAATTCAATTTTTCTGTCATCCTTAGTTTTAAATAAATTAACACTTGAAAAAAAAGGAAAAATATAGTTAAAATCTGTAAAATTTATAATTTTGCCTGGCCATACCCGTGTTAGAATGATTTGCTGATGCTTTTCTTTTACAAATACCCTCAGGGTCATCCTGAATTAATTTCCAACAGTAATCTGCTAGCATGTTAATATTCCATTTCCCTTTATAGCAGCTTTCCATTACTAATATGTCATGGTGGAAACGTTCACTGTGTTCTTCGAGGTTGTCCGGGAAAAATCCAATGTGAGTGGAAGAAATGTATTTTCAAAGACAAATTACATCCCATAGCTCTGTATGAAGTAAGAAGTTGATTAATAATATTGTGGTAATCAGATTTTTGTTTGCCGAGAAAAGTTTTGCAAACATCTTTAAATGAAGCCCAAGCTGCATTATTTAACATTGAATTAAATACATTATCTGTGATCAACTCTTTCGTTTGAGGACCAACAAATATTCCTTCTTTCATTTATCCTTCGCTTAAATTTGGAAATTTCTGCCTGATGTACAAAAATCCAGGACTAACCTTCTTCATTGCTTTTACAAAATTTTTCGTTAGTCCTAGCTTTATATGGAGACGGGGTAAAAGTATTTTTTTGAGTTCAACTAAGGACTCATGAATAATATTTTTCCTGTTTGGAGTTAAGTTGTCTCGTTTCTTCTACTGTTTAGTAACATAATGTTTATCCTTAGCTCGGCTGCCGCATTCACAAAGAAAATACATGTAGTTAGAACAGCCTAACTGCATACTTAACAAAATAGCTATAACCTTCAAATCACCACATATGTTCCAGCTATGTTTTTGATTTATTTTTTCAAGAACATCATTCATTACATATGTCTCTTTTAAAATTAATACTATAAGCGATCCTTATCGCAGAATAATAGTTAAAGTTGTGTAGTAGAACCGTTTTTAAACTATACTTTGATGAATCTATGAAAAGACTCCTGTCCTCAGGTTTATGAATTTGTCCTAAGTACAACATAAACTCATCAATATTTGTGCAATAAAGCAAATTATTTTCATCAATAAATTAGTGAGACAGTTCTTTTGGTCGGCTTTGAAAGCCTAAAATTTTTGTATTTTTTTTTAAGTAAATTCCAACCTTGTAGTTTTGATCCTGACAATTCAGCTTGATTTTTTGATAAATATAAATCCCTAATCAGGTAATTTAATTCACCTTTTGATATAAGATGTGGCTTATCAAAAGATAATTCAAGATCAAAATTATTGTTGTCTTCCTCAGTACTGACTCTTCATTGTCTACATACATTCATAGGTGACTCAGGAACCGGAATAATTTCACTGTAAGGTACAGGCTGATTGTAGTTCACAATGAAGGATATTTTACGGTACGTTTAGATTTTTTAGACACACTTGTTAAACAAAAGTAATAATCGGTTACATGATCCTTCGATTCATGCCAAACCATAGGTACACCAAATGGCAAAGCCTTCCGTGTGTCTTTCAGCCATCCTCTTAAATATACAGAACAATTAATGCATACTATATGAGGAGCCTATGTCTTAACCTGATCACTAATTTTACACTGAATACAAACAATATGTTTTTTTTAATTAAAGGTGTTATCTTTTTTTGTATTTGATTTTATGATAAACTTACCACATAATAACAAAAGGCATCCACATCGTTTACACAATTTTGAGGCATTATGACACTGCACTGTTAACAAAATTAAGACGGCAATAAGACTGGTCAAAATTAATTCATTCCTAAATCCAGTGCTTAATAGAAACAGCACAACTCTGTTTTGAGCTGCACAGCCATATTAGTCTTGTCCATGAAAGCTCTCTCTTCAGTATTAAATATTAGTCATAGCGAGTATATGATTGGATTCTTTATCTAGTATTGTTTATAGTTTACAGATTATATTAACTATACATTGAAAAATGAAAAAAATCCTTTAATTAAAAATAAAAACTTTTCAAAAATGGTGGGTGATAGATAAATTGAGTTAATTTTCATTTTCAGCATCAAAAAACCGATTAAAATCATGTATCGCTTGTTAGAAAACAAAAATTATGTTTATCAGTGTAATCAATCTATTGTGAAATGATAAAATAAGTTTAAACAAATATTACTTTTTACATTTTTTTTAAGTTTTTTTAAGCATTTTTCAGAAGATTTTTCAGAATAATTTAGGTGTTTTAATTTTTAGTTGTTTAATATTTCTTTATGCCTTTATTCCAGTATTTTTAAATTTTATTTTGTTTGTGTAGCGTTCCTTTGAATCTGAACATAAAGGATCCTTTGTTACCTTTACTCCTCTCGATTCCATTATTCTTCCTTCCTGGGTTCGGTTATGTAAGTTAAAATTAGAATTATTGCTGATCAACATAAGATTCTTTTGATTGTGAAAAATTTGTGGTGAGGATTTTATAAGTGTTAAAAAATGTTGTTCATTTATACATATAATCTCTTTAATTAATATAAATTAATGTTTAGTTCTTTAAAATTTAGTTCAACCACTCTGCAAGTACAAAATAAAAGAAGCATTTTTATCTTTACTTTTTTTATCTTCAAAGAGCTTTTGGGCCTAAGCCCATTTTCAGTGATGTATTTTTTTTTTTATTACATTAAATCAGAAATAATCAAGTTTTAAAACAATGCAACGTTTTAAATCTTGATTGAACAAATGATTGTTCTGAAAATTTTAAACTTTTATATATATATATATTTTTTTTTAATGAAAATATTTTTTTTATGTGTATATTTTTAATGTGTAAATGTAATAAAACAAAATACACCACTAAAGATGAACTTAAGCCCAAAAGCGCTTTGAAGATAAAAAAGTAAAGATAACAAAGAAGTTATTTTATTCTGCACTTTTATTCTTTTATTGTGCACTTGTGAAGTGGCTGAACTAAATTTTGCGTTCAGAGGAAATGTGGACTATAAGATATTCAATTTAAATAAAGTAATATCTTTATTATTATTATTATTATTAATTATAAAAATTAATGATTTCATCTACATCATTGATTCTCAACTTTTTCATCCACCGCCATATTGGGAATCAGAAATTTCTAGTGCCCCCAAAATTTTTAAACTTACCATCTGTTAAAAATAATAATTACATTTGCTGTTTTTAAGGTGCGTTCTTAAAGACAGCAATTTCAGTTATTGTTTTTAAACATGGCATATCCTATTTCTGAGTTGAAACTTACATTTTAAATGAGAGCAATTAGAACGCATATTTCAAATTTTTAAAACTTTTCTTTTCACTGATATCTTTTTTTTTTAATTTGATTTTTTGAAATTCGAATTATATGGTCAGAAAGTAGAGTATTCAAGCTTTATTTTTTTCATTATTTTTTTTTTTCATCTCTCTAAGCCCTCTTGGTTGCAAAGTTAAAGTAGTTTGAAAACTGACATTTTGTATCATAAAGTGTAGGTGCCCTTTTAATTTTTTGTACTAGTCTAGTAAGTATTTAATTTTAATAAATATCAGGAAAACATAATTTTTACCTTTTTTTTTTTTTTTTTTTTTTCCATTAGCTATTGCCCTCCTAGACAGCCAAAATGCCATCACTTTTCTGTAAGCCTTTTACGGCCCCCATTGAAGACCTCCAGCACTCACAAGGAGGTGTTATCACCCACTTTGAGAATAAATAATCAAGATTCATCCAAAATATAAAGAAATTAAAAAAAATAATAATAAAATGATAATAATTTAATCATGAAAGATATAATAACTGAATCATTAAAATAAGAAAGAATGTGTAGAAAAATGTTTGGCCTTATGTACCAAACTTTTCTAAAGTTATTGGTAAACAATTAACCATTATTTTTTGGTAACCTGTAATTGGCTAATTCATGGAATTAATAAAATTATTACTCCTCTAAGGTGTCCAGATTTAATGAACACCATGAGAACATACAAAATTTTGCCATTTATCAAAACTTATTACATAACAATTTTAATAAGTAAGCAGAGAAAGAAAAAATCAAATTTATCAATCTGTGAATATCAAACATTTCAAAATTGGTAAAATCAAAACTTTCAAAATAGAGATTCCAATTTTATGGAAAAATAATTATAATGAAAGAATCTCCAAGATTTTTAAAGTAATTGGTCATGTTACTAAGATATTTAATCGTACAACACAGTAGACCATGCTGTATACACTTGGATCAAACCCGATCCAAGTTACAAATGACATTGCAAAGGTAATTAACATAAAACTTGATATATTTGTATTCATCAGAAAAACTATAAATTACAGTTAGGTCTATATTTTAATTTATAAATAATTTTTGATGGTTTACAAATATTTTAATCCATTATTTTTATTTACTAAATAAGTAATAGGTATGATTAAAAAATAATGAAAATCTGTTTTTATAAAAAAAAGAATTTATTCATTTTTCTGTACCGGTATTTTTATCTTCAAAGTTAATTTAACCATCAGCAGCATTCATTTATGGTGCAAACTAAAGTAGTGCATAGTAACTGGTATAATTTTCTGCACATCTCTGCATGATGTTATCATGCATTGTGAATGTGTTCAGACATAAACTTTATCATGACCTTTTTTCTTTTTCTTTTTATATGACCTTTGTTATAAGGAAAACTTAGTTTTTAGGTTCCTTTATCTTTAGTAAGGTATCAGAAGCCACTTTTTTTTTTATTTTTAGTGGTGCTCTGTTTTTGGTTTTGGAAGGATAATTTTTGTCCACTGTTTGTGCCTATTTAACAAAGTGTAAATAGTCTTTCACTTACATTTAGTTGTTTGGTTAAACCATTGTCTGACATAATCTTTCTTATTATAATTTTCTCTTTTCATTTGTTTATTAAAAAATTAACATAATGATCTCTAATATCTAAACCTGAATGACTTCAGATTCAGGTTTGATCCAATGAAACTTTTTTAGCTGTAACTCAAATCTTTCAAAACTAGTACAGTTTTAAATTAGATAATCCTAGTTGATATACCTAATAGAAGTTTTAATTGATAGTTACAATCTTCAATTAATTTTGCTTATCACAACCATTGATCATCATCCTTTTTCTTTTTTCAAACTATCCATCTGGTCAAACTCTCAAAAACTTCCATTTGCTTCTATTCTATTACTGTATTTAAAATGCTATTAGGAGTAGTAATAACATTTCACTCAATTTCTCACTCTTTTCTCTATTTCATATTTTACTTTTTTCAATCTGTCTTTTGATAGATTTATTCTTGGGCATCTTCCTTCTCCCATATTAATTAACTCACTTTTAACTACGTTCCCCATTCTCCATCTTCATTAAATATACAAGCCTGCAAAATTTATGGAATTTTTTTATCTTTTGATAATTGATTCTTATGTATTTTTTTTAGTGCTGAATCCGAAAATAACTTAATTTTTTTCCTATCATGTCAGGATGATTTTTCACAAATTTCAAAATTTGTAAAAATTGTAAAAGGTAAAACAGTTTGAGTGGTCTGAAGAGGAGGGTGAGGAGGGAGGGTTTTGGGTTGAAGATGACAAGACAGTGGAGAGCTTGGCCGACAGGTGGTGACAAGACTTGACAAGATGTAACATGTTTATTGGCAACCCACCGGCTTGGTCTAGTGGTTAACGCGACATTGCAAATCAGCTGATTTCGAAGTCGAGAGTTCAAAGGTTCAAGTCCTAGTAAAGATAAAAATTTTTATACAGATTTGAATACTAGATCGTGGATACCGGTGTTCTTTGGT
>JAAAKQ030099741.1:0-14427 GCA_010016005.3 Zanna intricata
ATATTTGAAAGGTTAGTTCATAGTATAAATTCTTAACGATTTTTTAATTTAGATGCGGATACTTAGCGGTGTTAACGAAGCATTCTTATTTTAGTAAGTGTGGATACCTAGCGGTGTTAACGTAGCATTTTTTAGTTAGTAATAAGTGCGGATTCCTAGAGGTGTTAACGAAATCACTTTATTTTTACCAAATATGTGTGGATACCTAGCGGTGTTAACGAAGCATGTTTTAGTTAGTAATAAGTGGTGGATACCTAACCGTGTTAGCTAAGCACGTTTTAGTTAGTAATAAGTGTGGATACCTAGCGGTGTTAACCAAGCACTTTTTTAGTTAGTACCTCGCGATATTATCGAAGCATTTTTAATAGGTTTTTATGACTAAATTTGCTGTATGTTTTCAGATAATTGTTTAGAAGAAGCAGGGGTGGTGAGGAGTGGAAATTTGAAAAGAATATAAATAAGGTAAAATAAAAAAGCGATGAATACACTTATATCGAGAACTAATCATCCCGTATCACCAAGGAGGGTGAATAATTCACCACCCCATGGATGGCTATGAAGGAGAATATACCACCAGAGTTCTGGGAGTGTAGCAGTACGTCATCGGATGATACAGTAATCATCCCATCTTTCAGGGTGGTGAGGATATGTCCTCGTTGTAGAGTTAACAAACAAGAAAGGAGAATGCGTTCTATTCGCATTAAGTTAAAGTAGAAAAAAATTTGACAAAAATTATTTTTTACATTTAAGATATTTTTTCGTTTACTGGAAATTTTTTATGTTTTCAGTTGCAAGTACAGACGGCCAGGAAACTGAACGATACACCTACAGCTTCACTCAGCAATATGGAGGTGGAGAAAGAGTACAAATTTCATAGTCAGAGTTGAAGAATCGCAATATGGTGGGAAGCAGCTAATTTTATGAGGACTACAAAGTTTTCCTTCCCAAAAGATATTTTGAAAGAGTACACAAGAAAACTATAGAAGATATGATCAAAGGTGGATGTATGATTTATAAAGGGAAAAAGATTTGGGTAGGGGAAGATAATGAAACTGGTTGAATATAAAAAAATGTATTTAAATTTTTAAATAAAAATAAAATTGTTTAATTTAACTATCTTAGTTTTTTTTTTTAAATCCTATCTTAAACTTATTTATTAGTTGAAAGTTATTTTGATTGGGACAAACTTCTTTATTAAAATGCGATTTACGTTAATGGGATTTTACATAATTTATCATTTGATAATTATAATAAATACACTGCAGCAGCTTTTGCAGTTATACTCTGATAGTCCGTGTTCGCAATCTTCGTGTAAGATGTGCTTAGTTACTTCTTCGCAATGTTGCATGGTTATGATTCGTTTACTGAAATTGCTCTCCTTATAAAAAATTTAAAAAATATACACGTGCTTTTGCAGTACATGTGCTTGCTGACCTTGCAGTAACCTTGTTTATTAGTTTGAAAGTCCACTAATGATTCATTTGCATCAATTTGTGACTATTCATTTGCGTCATAGTTATTTGTTATTTTCAAAGTTATCTCAATGATAATGATAACAGACACAAAAACATACCGCGAAAATTTTCGTCGGAATTATATTACCTTTTGTTATATTACTGTTCTGTTACATGTTGAAATAGACATAACAAACCATTAACGGACCATGGTCATACGAGACGGAGACGTAAGAGGAATCATTGAACAGCATACCAAAGAGCAGGGAACAAAACGACTCGACATTACAGATGGTCAATGCTTCAGCACCATGGAGATTTATATACACAATACGATTAAACAACACAATGATAGACAGGGAAAATGCAGTGAAACCACCGGAAAAAGAAAGAGACAAACAAAGAAATAATCTGAACAGGAAAAGGTAATAATAGAAAAAACTAAAACTGAACACAGGGAACAACCAAGTAGCTGCGATGAAGAAGATGGAGAACCAGACAACTCTGAACAACAAAACTAGCAGAAATAAACGATGCGGGTATACCTTGATCGTCCACAAACAAAACCAACGACCAAACTGGTCAGCAACAAGCGCAAAGCTGTTTAAACATCAATCAGACTTTGCAACCTTCGACCTTGGCGATTACCTCCACATTATCTCCATTGGAGATGAACAAGGTGGAAACACAGGAAGATCAAGAGAAAGAATCGGAAGATATCCAAAGTAGACGATGCAGGACTGGCAGGAATATATATCTCACATAAAAAATTAGAAATTTTTAAGCATTCCTGCTATATTATATCCGCAACGGTGGACACAGCTGGAATAAATATGTTAGTAAGATTTCCAGTGAATTAAAACAACAAAGTAAAGAACTAGGAAAACTAATAGAAAGTATAGAAACACAACAAGACATAATAGAACATTAAAACTGTAAACAATATATAGAAGAAAAAACGGCAGTTAAAGAATCGGGAAAAATAAACAAGAAAATACAGTAGACAGCATATAATACCTTATAGACAAATACAACATCGAAAGTGTAACAGAATGGGACACGATGATAGACAAAGAAACAAAAACAGAACTAATAAAAAAATACGGACTATATGTAGAAAACTATGTGCAACAAATAATCAAGGTAAACAAATACGACAAAAAAAAAATAAAAGAATTAAGTTTAACTAAAGTAATGACAGATAAACACAACAGACTACGAAACATCACAATCATACACAACAGACTACAAAATTGAAGACATAGACGTAGACACGGCAAAATGGATAATTCATATGATAAGAGAAAACCAAATAGATATAATTGAACTAATGTCACGGTGCGAAATAAAATGTAAAAGATACAAAAAAAATTAACGGATTAGTATTGGAAGGACAATCAAACGCAGGTAAATCGTTAATAATAGGCAACTTAATAGGACCAATAATGCCAGAAGAAATACCAAGGGAGAAAGACAAGAGTGGGTTCCACCTGGGTCAGTTACTAACAGCAACTGGAGGTCTGTTTGAATAACCAGTAATAACACCTATAAACATCGGTACAGGGAAGTTATTGCGAGAAGGAAAAACAATTAAAATAGATATAGAACACAAAGAAAAGGAAGATATAAAAATACTGCTAACATACATAACAATAGGATATAAACTAACGGCTATTGTAGATTGTAACGAAGAAACCAGATAAATCAAGGAATAAGAATATTTAAATTTAAAAAGACAATAGCACACAGAACAGACGATTATACTATAAATAAATTCATAGAACTGAACCAAACAGAGAAACCACCGGGTATTATATATCCGATACATATGAGTCTAGTATATATATATATATATATACCACATTGAAGATACACTAAGGAATATAATTCAAGAAGGCGAACGAAACACAGTAGACGAAAATATAATTGAAGTATACCAAGAAGATTAAGTATACCAACAGCCATCAAAATTAAGAAAATAATTAAAGAAAAATTGAAGTACGACAAATGGGAGCCGAATCCTCAGTACCTTCAAAAAGACAAAAAAGAGACACAAGTGAATTAGGAATATCAGGTACGTCAGGAAAAGGTGCCAAAGACGGGTACGGACATAGAAAACCGATGATTACACACAATATATGGAATAAAGCAAGGAGATAATATTTCAGCTTTGTAAAACAAAGACGCCACTTGGACATAGACTTTTCATCAAACCAAAATCTAGTAACAATATCATAACAATATGCAAATTTCTGGACAACCGCATGGAAATAAAATGAAATAGCAAACAATAACACAATAGCAATAATGAAAGCGTTAAATAAAATAAGTTATGGAGTAATATAGATAAATGGATAAATAAAAATAGAAGTGTACGTAATATGTAGACAGAGATTACTACTAGGTTGTTCAACAAACTACAACACATACGACTATGAAACTAGTCAAAATTTAATAATAGGGACATTTAATAGAACAGCAATAACATATGAAATTGAACAAACTTTTATCTTCCTGAGAGCAAGACTTTTAAAAATTTAATTTTTAGAATATTAAAAATAAATAAAATTATGTCAAGAATTTTTAAAAGAATATTTTAATATATCTGATTACTTTCTGGATGGTGCCATCTTTCCTAGTTAATCTTGAAAATTAAATGGTTAATGAAACATTAAAAAGGCATACCATAGGACTACCGAAAATAACAAACAATATAACATCAGAAAAATATTAAAACTAATATGTGTACCATATTTTGAAACAACATTAGAATGTGTAACACAACATTAGAAAATTAAAGAAAATAAATATAAAGTGAATGGTGGTATATAAAAATATATCTTAATGTCTAGGTAAAGGGAACTATTAAAAGTGTAAACAATAAATTGTATCTATTAGGTATAAGGAATATTGTATTACATTGTATAAAATATATGTATTAGAATAAGATAAATTTATATTACACTGTAAACAAAAAATTATTACATGTTAGTACAAAATATTTTCTTGTTTCGAATAGAAAAATAACATATTAACATAAAAATAAATAATTATAAAATAATTTATATAGCGTAAATCATATGTTATATCGTAAAAGTAGAAAATATTTAGTATTATCATTAATAAAATTACAATATTTATTCCGTTTAAGCGTAAATCATATTTGCTCTAATAGATAAATTAGCACAATATACATAAGAATTTTTAATTAAGCAAACTATTTACAGCTCTAACATTTTAAATAAAATTTCAATTACTTTTTTCAGCATTACTCAGCGCGCACGCTAGCGTGTACGCTTCTGAAAAAGCCTGCACGCTACATGTAACCTTTCATGACCTTTTAGAAAATGGGCTGACCTTTGATTACCTTTGACTTCTGCCGTGACCCTCAACCCTTGACCTCTGACCTGACTCCTCAACTCGACCCTTGACCTCAGACCTTTGGCCTTTGAACCTCACCATTGACCTTTGACCCTATCCCTGACCTCGACCTCTGGCCTGGCCTCTGACCTAGTTTAGGTCGGGTTAGGTCAAGTTAGGTTTTGACCTTTGAAGTTGACCCCTGACCTTTGGCCTTGACCCTGACCTCAACCCCCATCCATGGGTCGTGACCTTCAACTTGTACCATAACCTACACTTTTACACTACTCATATCATCGTGATAAAAGATTATTTTCTTTTTGTTCAGATGCGGATTAGCCTGAATATTATCCTTTGCAATTGGTCCAGTAATGAAGCGTAATATTCTCCTATGATGGTCCTGCCTTATTCCAGGTAGTCTATGTGAATCCCACCACGAAAATCACAAAAAAAAAACATAACCGTGATTTTACCTGCAGATGGTACTTTTTCGCTTTCTTTGGCTCACTTTCATCACTTCCTATGCACAGTTGGTCTCCGACTTTTAATGATGAATCCATGTATAATCTACTGTTATAAAACCTCCAAGAAATTCGCGGAATCGCGTTTAGATAAGTCTAAAACCCTTGAAGAAGACGTTTTCAATGGAATCCGTTTTGGTCGACTGTTAATAAACACCACAACCATTGAGAGGAATGCTTTTTCTTATCCAGTCATCGTATTAAATGTATTGAACACGGTTTACTGAGATATTTTCTATGTAAAAAATTTCGGGTATCTTCATTCGGCGATTATTTAATACGACAATATGAATTTTTATGACAACCGTAACGGTTTTTGAATGCCCGAGTGTTTTTAATCTTGAATAGAGACCGACTAAAACGAAGGGAATGAGTCATGTAAAGTGGAATCATTTAACGTTTTAACTCTTTCAGTATTTCGTCGAAGTTAAACTTCTTAAAAACAAAGTACTTTACGACAGCTTGTACTTTAATTTTCTCGGTTTTTCAAAAAATGTCAAAATTTGTTTGCTTTGATCGATCGCTAAAAAGTAATTCCTAATCGCACAAGTCTGAAATTTCGCCCAGAAGACGTGCAATGTGGTCTCCTCCTGTTCACAAACTGGGCATAAGACGGAGTAGTGTAGCCCAAATATAAATAGAAAGAACGGAAGCCCAATCCATCCGTCATGAATTGAGTCAGATAGAAATCGATAGAGCCATAGGGTCTGTCTCGCCAGGGCATGATGTCACTCAAAAGACGGTGTGTCCACCGTCGTTTAACATCATTGCCCCACCTTCGCTGCCAGCAACTCATGACCTCCTCGCAGACTGCCTACTCTTGCCAGCTGATGTCAGAGGCCCAGCCCCCGCAGTCTGCTTCTGTGCTCAATAGTTAGATCAATTGGGGGAAGACCAGTCTGAATCAGCCAGCACAGCCTCCAGAATATCACTGTACTTGACATATTTCGTGACCGCCCCCCCACACCTCCGCTTCGCAAAGAAGAGTGGAGATGGCCACGCCAACAAGTAGTCTCCGTCTCTGCAGTCTTGGTCCGTTCCGGTTAGGCAGCACACCAGTCATAATAATTAATTTAAAATTATGATTCTGATATTAGTCCTAAGATTTACCTGGTATTAGCTTTAATTATTAGATAATATTACTTCATTGTGATATTAGCTTTAGTTAGTTGTAAGTTTTAGATAATAATATTTTATCTGTGATATTAGCTTTAGTTTTAGTTAAGTTGGTTAATTATAATTTAGTTTTAGCTTTAGACATTTTAGTTTTTTTTTATATTAATTGTAGGTTTTTAATGATTTTATTCTATTTATTTTTAGTTTTAGTTTGTTTTAAATTTTCTTTTTATAACCATTTTGATTTTTTATCCGGGCGATAATAACGCTTCAGCGTTGTTCGCCCTCAGAAAAAAAAAGCAGACCAGCTATCAGCCTGAGCGCCCATTTGGCTTTTCACTGGCCTCAATAGTATGAACCCCAAAACACAACCGGGCGTCAAACCATAGGCCCAGATACTTTTCCGCAGACCTAAGACAATTCTGTGACCCTCCAAGATCAGTGTCAATGCAGTATTCTTCTTAGCTGCCGTAATAACTATGGCCTCAGTCTTATATGGTGCCATCTACAAACCAACGCTGTGTTTCCACACACGACAATATCGTAAGCGCCTTAAATCCTGTCTTTGGCCTTTCGTCTTGTGTCGCTTCACGAACAGAGCTAGATTATCGGCATAGCCAACAGTGTTGATCTTCGGGGAAAACTGCAGACAAAAAACCGCATTATAAGCAACATGCCATAGGGTCGGTCCAAGGACCGTTCCCTGTGGTACTCCCCTGTCCACAGCCCGCTCCACCTCACAGCCCTCCGCCTGACAAAACAGTCGTCGATAGGCGAGGTACAAGGACACAGTCCTGATGAGATAGCCCGGTATGTAACGCGCAGTGAGCTCCTAAATATTAGCGGACTGCTTGATACTGTTCACTGCGTTTGAAAGTCGATCATAACTAAGACACAGAAGTTCTCGGTCGCCCGATTCGTGTTTCCCGACACAATGCATTCAGCCATTGTGCGGAGAGCTGAAACAGCGTCCAGGGCAGACCTGCCCCGCCGGAAACCATGTTGATTGGCAGATAAACCACCCGCCTTCTCCACTGCGCTGGTCAGTCTTTCCTTAATCATCCTCTCAAGCAACTTTGCAAGTGTGTCTATCATTGCAAGTGGTCGAAATATAGATGGGAAATTAACATCTTTCCCGGCATAGGGATAAGCTCTAGCCGCTGCCTACACCAGATCTCAGAGGATATCTCTTCCTTGAGGCAGGAGTGGTAGACCTCTAGCAATATCTCCTGGTCAGCCCGAGCGACCACCTTCACAACGAGGCTCGGGATAAGATCAGGACCAGGTGCCTTTTCAGCTGGAATACGCATCGCAATGTTAATAATCTTGTTCCTCGTAAAGGGAGAAGGAAACTCCACAAAGCCCCAGACATGAGGCATCTATAATTGAAAGAGGCCGTGTGGAAAGAGGCCATCTACAATTCGCCTGATCTCATTGGCCTTACAAGGCTTCTTTATTTCATGACTCTTTTAACTAAGAGTCTATATGGCCTTCTTCCAGGATCATTATCCACCTCAGCAACAAGCCGTCACCAGCACATCCAGTTAGACTCGCGAATGAGTTCCCTTAATTGCCTCCTACATCCTTTATACTGAACAATATACTCTGACAGAGTAATAATGTGCTCAAAACGCAAGCCTTCTATACCGGTAACATTCCTTCCTCATCCGGGCGATGTCTGTAGTCCACCAATATACAGGGGTATTAGCCTTCCTTCTATGTCTTTTAGGCAAAAGTCTGTCGCAGGCACTCTATAGCCAATTCATCACGTAGCAGTCTTACCCTCCAGAGTGATAATATCTCCGATGCCCTGTGGATCCGTCGTTCTAATGAGCTCAACCGGGTTCAGTCTCCTGGTGCTGCAGCTCTCGATATAATCCCTATAACATCCCCAAGCTGACCGCCAGCGAGCGTCATGATGATAACCTGATGATCGCTGGCGGTGTAGCCGTTCCACACGTGCCAGTTTCTGCCATGCAGTTCCGGGGTGGCGAACGTAACATCAATCACCAACCCGGTCTCTCCCCTTCTAAAGGTAACGTTATTATCCATATTACGTCTAAGGTCCTTGACCAGGCATTCAAACCTGCGTACAAGTTCTTCGAGTTCCAGAGGTATCACCTCTTCTGCCTTACTACGTATGGCCGTTTCTTAAATAAATTAAATCATAACAATTAAACATCATGTTCTTTCCATGAATTTATTTAAAATTAAATTAGAAGATTTTTTTTTTTTTAAGAACACCGATATTTCTCTGTGGATGCCTCTTTATATTGTTGTAATTTTTATTTTTAAATGTTTTATATCCTATTTTAAAGCACACAAACACGTTAATCCATAAAAACTATTTTTATTATTTTTAATGAGGTCTTGTATTTATTGTGTTCAAGTTATTATTATTTTGGACTTAAACTGTTTATCTTTTTGTTTTATTGTTAATTTAATATTTTATGATCTTACTATGATTTCTCTTAATTAATTGAAAAATACTCCTGAGACAACTCTTTTTACGTGTGTTAAATACCAAATCTACACCATTTTTGACTTCATCTATTTAATGTATAATGTATATAGCGACCAAAATGAAATAATTATTTACTTAATCGATATTATTTTTATTTTTTGTGATTATTTTGCTTACTATTATAGTACTTTGTTGTAATTTTCACATGAGGCAAGCCCGTTAAAAGAGCTTATTTACTCTTAATCATGTAATAAAATAAAATTAAAATAAGACATAATTATAGTAAAATAAAGATTATATTATATTCTTATTGTTAATTTTTAATACCGTCCTTGTTTTAACTTGTGATTTATTACGCAATGTTAAGTATATATATAAATATATATATATAAAATAAAAAAATAATACTACTTGCAGCCAACTGAAATAAAATAAGTTAGTTTTGTTAGGTGCTGTATTTTGGATTAACTATCACAAGCTATAAAAGTAACGTGCTTGTAAAGAGCGCACTCGTGCACAGACCTGACAGTACGCGCGTATCTTCCAATGCTTAGCCGCCATGTCACCCGAGAGACACAGAATGCAAGATAGAGTGAGAGGAGGAAAAGAGAAAGAATGACTGAAGTAAGTTTAAGAGGGTTAGTACAATGAACTTTTTTGTTTTATTATTATTAACGAAGTATGCAATCAGACAAGATTTCCCACGAGTATCGTCCGCGAATAAAACACAAAACTGACAGGTAACGATCAAAAATCTATCAACATTCCTTTATTTCCTTTTTTTTATTAAACAGAAAGAAAAATATTAATGTAATTAATTAATTAAATACTTACATGTTTAATAAAGTAATTTACGTAATTCTGAAATAGTAAATCAGTTAAATTGATTTTGTAAACAATTTGCCAGATTTTAATAAAAAAATAAATAAATTACCTCACAAAATTCATATAGTTAAAAAAATATAGGTTCTACGAGAGATCTTCCAAAGCATGTCTTTTTTGTGATTAATTTCATCACGTAAGCTTTAAGTTTGTGCTTAAGAATATGGATTGAAACTATTACACCATGTATGAAAATGTCTTGCCTGAACAGGAAGTTCAAACCCTAGTAAAGGCAGTAACTTTTATACGGATTTGAATACTAGATTGTGGAGACCGGTTTCTTTGGTGGCTGGGTTTCAATTAATCATACATCTCAGGAACGGTCGGTTGACTTGAGACTGTACTAGACTACACTTCATTTACATTTATACATACCATCCTTTGAAGTAATACCTTACGGTGGTTCCGGAGGTTAAACAGACAAAAAAGAGAGAGAGAATTCGAACTCGGGATCTTCCGGATTAAAAGCTGAATGATACCATCCCGCTTTAGAGATTGACGATAAAACGATCTGAGATTGACGATCATTCAGTTTATACTTTACTGTTACTTTATAATATCGTAAGGCCGTTCAGAAAGTCCTTGGTCTGGCATAGAGATGGCTCAATTACGACCAAATGTTACGATATTTCTCGGTATCATTCATTTAATGACAAGCTCCGAAGGTTCAGACGTATCTGTTCAGTTGCTTATGTGTAGCGATTGAATAAAACAAACAAGGGTTGACATTTCTGAAAAATTTATAAAATAAGTTTGAGCTATTAAAAAAAACTCTGTTTTAAAAGATTTATCCCCGAAGGACTTGGAAAAAAGGGTTAGATTCCATTTTAAAGGATTTTCTCTTCGTTTTCGACGGTAAAAAAATGAGCCTTTCAATTTAAACGTGACTATACATCCACTCAAGATGATAAAAGCTCGGTAAGCCCAAAATCGCTACGATCTATGAAATTGAATTAAAAATCCATGAACTTCTTAAGATTGCAATAATCTCGATAGACCGTTCTACATAGTGTTTTGGAATGAAAAAGCTTTTCATTCAAAGAATACCGCATATATTAAAATTTACCAAAAATTAATTCTATTGAACACTTTTTGATGGTGTTTAGACTTATTTAAAAGCGATTCCGTTGAATTTATTCGATTTTTTACAACAATAGATGAAATACGGATTCATCATTTCACGACAGAGACCAAACAGAGGGTCCCAGCAGGTGAACTGAGGCAAAGAAAGCAAAAAAGGTTTCATCTACAGGAAGAGTCATACTAGCCATGACTTTTCCTTATTATGTCATACTTATTTTATTAAATTATTTTGTGTACAAAATGAATTGCAATAGACAAGTTGATTAAAAGAATTGAGGGTTTTATATGAAATAATACAATTGAACAAAAGATTCAGTGGTATCGAATTACTTTTATGTAACAGGCAGTATTAGGTTTACCTGCTACACCGGTCACAGGTACAATTCCCCGCTAAGCTCTGGAAAGCTTACAAATACACTACACCAATGAAATTGCTAATGAATTCATTAATCAATACGATTTAAAATGTGGAAGAAAAGAAAATAGATATTTCTTTTTACTTCCTTGCATTTCGTACAATAAAGTATTGTAATCATGAAAAATTTCGGTTTTCAGATTTCAACAGAAATATCCATTTTGGCTAATTTCGGCGTGACGTCTCTACGTACGTATCTCGTACAACTAAAAAACGATTAGCTGTAGAAAGTTGAAATTTTGGATTTAAGACTGTTGTAACATCTAGTTGTGCAGCTCCCTTTTTAATTCCAATCGTCTGAACCAAAAGTGTCCAAAATGTCCAAAATCTAAAAAATTGGATTTTGGACTTTTTCTTAACTTCAGTAATAAGCCCTCATTGAGAGCTTTTCAACGATTTATGATAAGTGGTACTTATTTTCATTGGTTCCAGAGTTACAACCAAATAAAATTTTATTTAATGAAATATGAGCGTGTTTTTAAAGTAAGTACCGTTTTGAAATTAAAAAAAAAAACAATGAAACTTTTCATAATTATTTTATTTTTACATGAAAGCCAATATCTTAATATACTTTTCTACATAGTTGCCTTCAATATTAAGGCACTTATCATACTGAACCACAGGCTTTTGTATTCCATCGTCATAAAAGTTTGCCTCCTGATTTAACAGCCACTGCAACACGGCCGTGAGCATTGGTTCTTATTCCCGGGGACAAGAACGAAGCATATAATCTAATACTTCATTTAGTGTTTAGTACGATACAACACGTCGCGAAACTTTGAAACGAACAAACGTTCATGACGAGGAACGTAGTGAGCAACCTTCAGTGATTACTGACGATTTGGTGCAAAAAGTCGATGAAAAAATTAAAGAAAACAGACGCTTCACGATTTCTTCATTATCATTGGAGTTTCCTCAAGTTTCAAGAAGAGTTCTTTACGAAATTGTTAGTGAACAGTTAAAGTACCGAAAACCGATCGGATTAATAATGAAATAAAATTTCATTTTTAAATAATGTGCATATGTAATTTAATTAGGCGTACAAGGAAGTCACATGTTATCCACATCAGATTTTTTATTTAACACGTTCCCTACGGGGTCATAATTTGGAGTTATTAATTAAAAACGGTTCTTGTCACCGAGGTATACTGTACGACGGCTCTTGACCCCGGAGTCAAGAACGTGTACTTTTACAGAGCACTCTGCAAGCGTCTATACAAACGTTTCAAAGTTTCGCGACGTGTTGTATTGTTCTAAACACTAAATGAAGTATTAGATTATATGCTTCGTTCTTGTCCCTGGGAATAAGAACCGTTTTTATTTGAAACGAAACTTTTTGATATGCTTTTCAAAATATGGTCTTAATTAATAGGGGTTTAAAATTGAAATTGATACACTCTTAAAAAATGAACAAGAATAAACAAAACATGAAAATACTAGTATATAAAACACCACAAAAAATTAATTCAAATTTTGGTGATAATCGTTAAAAGACTCTAATCATAGACCGGGCTTATCTCCGTAATCATCAAAGAAACTTATAACTCGTTTTTCTTTTTTGTCAGCCTCTTTGCTTCCCATATTTTTACGTAATTTTGCATAACACCCAACACACATTTTCCGTGTTTTTTTTCCCGAATCTTCTGGTCTGACACATGTATGAATACGTTTTGGAAGATTGGGTTTTATTGGATCCTGCTCTCCGGCAAGAAGTCTTGCCAATGAATGGCGAAAGTCCAACAGTGAATATTAGTTTTCCGAAAGTACTCTGTACTTTTATACGTCAACCAAGCATTGACCACAGCAGTTCCACACAATAGCTCAAACATTACTTTACAGTACCACTTATTTGATTTCCTTAGCACAGAATAATACGATGACATCTGATCACTCAGATCAATGCCTTCGTAGCTTTATTGTGGTAATAATAACAGTTGGTATTAGAGTGGCATCGAAAATATCACTTTCACATCAGAGTCAAATTCCTTCAAAGCTAGTTCAAGTATCTTTTTACCACGTGACGACATTATTTATATTAGTACATAAAAAGAAGAAAAAACCAATAACTGCAACTGTAACTATAAGATGTAACTGCACTGCTGAATCGAAAATAAATTTAGCATGAACTAACAAAGGAGTTTGTCACATGACTGCTGTGACGCAAGATTCGTGAATCATGAAGCAAGAATAAACAAAAAATAGAATGTCCTGAAATCATGTACGACGTAGTCGAAACAAAGATTGTAAACACCCAAATTGCATTTCTAACTACTGTTTTTTCTTGTTATTTGTAAATTGTTAGTGTTGTACATAAAAAGCCATACTGTCCCCAGAGACAAGAGCTGTCTTTAAAAATACAACGTTGTTCTAAAAAGCGGTTCTTGAAGCCGGGTCAAGAACACTATTTTCGGTAAATTTAATAAAAATATACAATTTTTTATAACACAACCTTTATAAATACGTATATAGGGTGGAAAAATGTGAAAACCTGATCCCCGTTTCTAGCGACCCCATATAAAGAATTACCCCAGTTTCTAACTAATCAGCGTTCTTGACCGCGGAGGCAAGAACCGTAGGGAACGTGTTAAGACATTTGCTTTTGACTAATATCTTAACATACGGGAAAGATAAGTTGAATTTCTTCTGCTTTTTGATATTAAACGTACTTAATTTAGAAGTAACGTCTGTTAAATTAATTATGAAAAAATTATTTATATAAGAAAATACATCTACAAAAGTTCATAATTAAAGATTAATGATAAAACATGACATATTTTTATTAGCCGGTTTGTCAATAAAGTTTGTATTTTGCACTTCAAGAATCATTGAATTTTGAGCGAAACACCACCGCCCTTAAGCTGATTTTGGTCTACATTTTTTTACGAATTTTTAAAAAAAATTTCCTTTTTTTCTTTTTTCTTATTTACTTTATACATTCTACGGACGGTAACCTAAAGTACTAAAGTTAAGTAGAATACTAAAAACTTAATATTATGACTACAAGTATGTAAGATTATTGCTTCAATATATATTTCAAATAACTAATCCTAGACATTACAACTTTTAAAGCAGCCTCACTTTTTATCACATGTATATACACACTCACACATACATATACAGAGAGAGAGCGGG